>LZPO01108167.1:100916-119358 GCA_001675575.1 Neotoma lepida | reverse complement strand
TAAGAGACAGGTGAAAAGACAATCCATAGAATATGAGGAAATGTTTACGTACTATGGTAGTTTGAATATGAAATGTCCCCAGAGTGTATTTGAACATTTTGTCCCCAGCTGGTGACGTTCGGAAGGTTGTGAACATTTTAGGAAGTGGGGCCTTATGGGGGAGGACCATTGAGCAAGGGCCTAGCGGTTTTTTTAACCAAGCCCCACTTCCTGTCCATTCTTGTTTCCTGACTGTGGATGCAGTGTGACCCACTGCTTCATACTCTTCCTGCCATGGTGGACTGCATCCCCTTCGACTGGGATCCTTAAGTTGTTTCCTGTCATTTATGTGGTCCCAGTGACAAGACAAGTAGCTAATACAGAAAATGAGTACTTTGCCTCCAAAGTGTGCATGTATGTCTGCAAATGCCCATGCATTCAGATGGTTGGCTCCCTGTACTCCACTCTGGACCAACACATGTTGGGGTGGATATGGGAGGCTGGCAGGAGTTGGACAACTCTCTAGGCTAGCTTAGCCTGTGTGTTCATTTTGGTGAAGGCATTGACCAAGATGACACAACTCTGAAATTCATGGTGACATCAGTGCCATGGTTTGCAGTGAATAGAGCATTCTGATGTGTTCACTGGGTTTCTATGAGGCAAGAAGAAGGGAGCACATGCTGTAAGAAAGAGCCCAAGGCTCTCAGGATTTGTGACTTGCCCTGGAATCTATGGAGGTAAGTGATTAAAGTCAGAAGATGTGAACTGAGTGGAATCTGAGGGTGTCACAGTGTGGGATAGCCTGTTGGCAGCACATTCCCTGTGGCCAAGAACTGAAGCTTCCGGAGGCCGGCATGCTGATGTCTGGACCTCACAAAGGAGTAGGCAGATCATGGCAGTGACTGTTAGTAAGCCAGGCTTCTCTCTTTGTCAGTATATTTGTTATGAGTCTTTGGAAGGGGTGGGTGTTGGCAAAGATCACATTGCAAGGGCATCAGAGGTGAGGCAGTGGGGCCCTGATTCTGTAATTGTGAATTCTAGATGATGAAGTTGGTTTCCATATCACTTTGGTGTGTGGTGGCCTATGTTTATTTGTGCTAGAATGTCCCGGCTTCCCTTGGAGCTCTCATTTATTTTGTTCCTCGGTGATGATACAACCCTCAGTTAGATGTAAGCAAGGTCCAGGCCTGCCTGCTGAGGTGGACTTGATGGTCATCACTGGGTTGAGCAGGGAGCGGCACGGCACTGAATGAATGTTGTCAGAATTTCAAAACTCTGTCTCTAGCTCCGTGGAATGGCTTACCAAGTCCTGGCATGTAGAGTGAGTTATTTGCACTCTGTATTTGTGGGAAAGGGGGTGGGGTTATGGACACTGTGAAGAGAGATTATTGTTTCCACATTTTGAGAAAACACCCATCTGGCAGATGGAATGGGCATACCAGGTGACCGTAGAGGCTTGGCAGGGATCAAACTGAAGATTGGACCTGTTACCCCTAGGATCCCTAGCTACCTAGGGTGTGACAGTTTAGTTAGCCTTTGGTCTCATACTCACATGGGAAGACACTTCTGTTTCATTAATAATCATTAACAAGAGCTTAAATTGAGACAGCCGTCTGCCTAATTAAAGCCATGACCCTATTTGGCTCCGGTTGCTTGGGAAGCCACGATAGTCAGCAGATCTTTTTGTTTTGTAATATGGACCAGCCTCTCTGGGTGTGTCCAGTGTGGTGGGTGGGAGATCTCAGCCGAGTGCTTGTGTGTGAGTCTGAGTGGGTGGGATGCGCTCATATATATTAGCAGAACCTGAACATCCTACTCACAGCCTCGCGGCTCAGCTGCAGGCAAGACCGTGGTCGCGCTTAGCTCTTATTAGTCTGGATAAGCAGGCACACATTCCCTGCAGGGCTTATGGGAGCTGCTGGGGAGCACAGGACATCAGGATGCTGTAGACAAGCTAACAGGCTGCCCAGCAGCCCCTCTTGTAGGTGTGTGTTTCCTCCCACTTGGTGGCTCCTAGTGGACAGAGCTGATGGCACCCATTTAGCCCACCCCGATAAGGAGAATTATGAAGAGAACCCAGGCTAATCCAGGTTTAATTTTGCATGTACTGGCATGCACAATCCTGTAGTCTGCAGATAGCACTCCTGTGCTGGCCTCAGGAGGTGTCTTGGATGAGTCTAGTGTTCAGCTGTGTTCGTGAATGTCTGCTGGTATGACCTCTTCAGATGAGAGGCGCTTTGCTCTGAAGAGCTATCTCAGGATGGCAGGCATTGGCCACAGTCCTTTATGTTACTTTCCTCCTATGTTTCAGGTGGTGAAATCATATCAGGGCTGGGCAGTCAACACAAGGGTCCCTCATGTGTTTCCCTTTGCTCAGTCCCTTTCACCTAGATTTACCCAGGTGCCTTATATGGTAGTTCCACTGTGGTTGGTTCCTGGTGAACAAAGGGAAAATGGAGTCAGTTATGTTATGGGTATCTCTAAGATTAGCTTCTAGAGCTATCTGGCAGTGTAGAGGTTAGCTCAGTGCATGGGCACTGGAACCAGACTGCCTAGTTNTGACTGTGAGCCCTTTGCTTTCAGAGTTGTCTGATCTTGGACAAGAATGTAACTCCCCAGTGCCTCCATTTCTTCCTCCACAACATGGAATCCTAGACCCAGCTTCATGTGTTTATGGAAATCTGGCAAGTTTCTACTCAGCAAGCTCTTAGGACAATGTCAAGGGCTTGCAAGTGCTAAGAAAGTGATTTCTCCTAATAACACCACCAGTGGGTCAGCTGGGCTTTGTCTTTTAACCTCTCCCTGCCTGGAGCACCCTTCTCCATTCCTCTAGCCTATCTTGTTCCTGCTTTCCATCCACTCTGTTCAGGGAGGGGAGATCCTCACCTGGTTTGGGGGCCTCTCATTTTTGGAATTCTCAGGGTGCCTTGTGCATGTGTTCACCTGCTCACACAGCACTGCATTGTCTTCCTTGATACTTACCCACCTGCTTCACACAAACCTTTCCCCAAATCTTATTTGAATTCCATCCATACCAGGAGCCTAGGAGCATCCTGTGGAGATGATCTCTGTCTTTTGTACCTTCAAGTGTCATTCATGCCAGATGGCAACTCTTCCTTTGACTCCCGCCCCTCTTTAACTACCCACACCCCTTAAATTTTCTCTTTCCCTTTACAGAAGCACTGTGAGAGACCTGCTTACTCAAGCCCTTTCTACTTTCTCTTCACTTTTTTCCTATCGATAGTACTCATAATCAAACTTGGTTGTTGGGCTTGGTGACAAGCACCCTTCCCTACTGAGCCATTTCAATGGCTCCCACTCCATTTTTTTTTCATCGCTGAATATGGCTCTGTTCTCAGAGCTTTGACCTTGGGTGTCTTCTGTATCCACCTCACTGCCATGATGGTCTTTTGTACTCATACGTAGATTATCTTCTAGTCTGCTTTCCAGCCCTGAGCCCAGTCTGTAACTTATCTATGCAGCAATGTACTTGTCATCGTCACATGGGTGACAATACAGACTTGAAAGGCATGTCTGCAATTGAAATCTTGATTGTCACCTTCTGGCCTGCTCTTCCTATTGCTTCTCCACTCATAAATGGTAAAGCCCGGGATGATGAGATGGCTCTGTGGGTAAGAGTGCTTGCTGTGTAAGCATGGGGACGTGTTGAGCTCAAATCCTCAACATCCAGGTAAAAAGCTTGACATGGCTACATGCACACATAACCCTAGCCATATAGGACAGGGGAATCCTGGGAGATTGATTGCTTAGCCAAAAAGCTGAGTTTCTGGTTCAGTGAGGGACCCTGTCACAGGGCATAAGGTAAAACAGTGATAAGGGAGGACTCCCAGTGTCCTCCTCTGGCCTCTAAAAAGTGTGTGTGGATTCATGCACCTGATCTCTCATGCATATATACCACACACATAAAAAATATGTGCACAGACCTCACTCCCTCACTCTGTCATATCTATTTGAACTTGAGCTCCAAACCTTGGAGCCATCCTTCATCCCATCAGCCCTTGCCATCAAGTCCTGTTGGTTCAGTTTCCCAAGTTCAGCCATTACACCTTGACAACTTCCTGCCAGCTCAGGTGTCTCTCTTCTCTGTCCTGAGCCACACTCTCTTCTCCATGCGGTTGCAGAAACTTCTCCCTTGTTTCCTGACTGTCCTTTTTGTCACCTGTCGATCCCAAAAAATGGCAGCAAGAGCAAGTGTTTTAAAATGGAAGTTGGGTCATGTTGGGTCCCTGCCCTTGTCCTCTACTGGCTTCTTGTCAGAGCAAAGGACTAGTCCTCACGGTGACCACCTGGGGCTCTCCTGGGCTTGCCACTCTTCTGTTTGTTTACATTTTCATTTCTGACAGCCTGCCTGCTGCTCACAGTGCACCAGCCCAGCCCCAGAGCATCTTCCCTTTCCCCAAACATGCCCAGCATGTTTCTACCTTATGATCTTTGTACACATTCTTCTTTCTGCCAAGAGCACTCTGGATTGCAGCATAGTTCATTCATGTGGGGACAGTCACACACTGACCATTCTCTGTGCCCTTCCCTGTCCCCAACATTTTCTATTCTTTGCTTAACTTTTTCTAGAGCACATCACACATCTGGTTCTGTTTTTGTTTTTGTTTTTGTTTTTTTTGTCTGAATCCTCCTATGAAGAAAACTCTTTTATTTTCTGATGCTTCCCCAGTACTTAAGACAATAAATATATAGTATATAGTAGGTGCTCACAAAATATCTTCTGAATGAATGAATGAATAATACAGACATGAGGGAGACTCCAAAGGAGCTTCAGAGTTGAGAGCCTTTGGAAGGCACAGACTAGAGGCCCCACTAGTGGCAGTAGCACTTAACAAGAACTCCTTCAGCACCTAGAACAGTATACTAGCACCATTGGCTGACTCAAAGTCCCTGTGTTTCAAGCTCTGTAATCATACCCCAGGTCTTGGGGCTACTCTTAATCCTTCTCTGAAGGAGCCTGAACCAGCAGGTAAGTGACTTAGCATCCATGTGAGCCTTTGCTGAGAGTCGTACTTTGTCCCTTAGATTCAAATGCCAGGCTCTTGGTTTATAACCCACCCTGACCTGTGTGATCCCTGGAGTCCCCACATCTCCATTGTGGCTGAGTTCCAGAGCTTACCTTGGTATTCTGGTTGTGCCAGACTCCTCAGGACTGCAGCCAAACCTTACTTATCTCAGTCTTCCAAGAACCCAGTGGCCTGAACCCAGACCTGATGTCCCAGCTGGGACTGTATGACAGGCTTCCAGCCTTTTGCTGACACTGCTGCTGTTGGCCAGGTGCCTGCCTGCTGTTGGCCAGGAGCCCACGTCAGTCATGGCTGCCTGCCTGTGCTTACATTCACAGAATCTAAATGGTGGCAGGGACCCCCGTATAACCCACTAAGGCTCTGATTAGTGATGACCATTGGTTTTTCTTCCTCTGCCTCCCTGTGTCCACTATTCTAGTTCTTGTCCTTGGGGCCATGCGGGGCAGGCCTGTACTCCTCCTGGTGATGGCACCTGTGAGAGCAGAAGTGATGTCATTGTCCCTAGCATCTTCTACCTCTCAAAGTCATCACTAGTGCCTTTCACATGATTGCTTGGACTCCACTCATCATCCTGGCACCCTCTACCCAAAAGGTATTGTTTCCTCTTTCCTCCTTCCCGATTAGGATGTGATTCCCCAAACCAGAACACTCTTCTCATCTTCTCCTAATCTACTAGTGGTTTTTCCTGTGTCCAGCTTATTTTCACTCAGCCCTAGCTGCATAGTCTTTGGGTTAAGAAAGCCAAGCCAGAACTTTACCTGTACTGTGAACCTCAGCCATGGGCACCTACCCAGCTGGCTTTCCTCACAGTACGCAGGCACAGGCTGCTCTTCGATATCAGGTTGCTCCTGGATCTCAAGACACTGGTGTTAAGGTTCCAGATGTTGTAGAGGTGGGGTGTTCCTTATAGCAAGTCTGTGGCTACCTCCAAGCTATGAATTTCCATGTCTAGGACATGGTCTTTTGAGCACACAGTGACACAGAAAAGGGAGGGAGTGCCACTTTGCTAGCAATACTCATAAATTTCCCTCAGGGGCAGGGATCTAACAACATGAGACTTTGAGCTTTCAGCTCAGATGAAATAACAGGGATTTTCCCAGAGATGACAGAAAAGGGACCTTCACAGCCCCAGGGGCCTCTATAAGAAACTGCCTGTAGGGGCTGCTCCCAGGAGACACTAGCCATCAGCTTGAGTTGCAGTAGGCTTGCAGTGGGTTGGCCCAGATCTCTGGGGCAGCCACCCCAAAATCTAAGGCCAACAGCCGGGAGAAAAGAGAGGCCCAGAGGCAAGGAATTCTCCTGTACTTCTTCACTTCACGGAGTGGCTGCAAGTGAAAAGACCCCATCGTGTGGCAAGGGCAGGTGAGTGCTAATTGGAGCTGATCGGGGAAACTGAAGAGTTCTAAAGGAATTGAGGTCAAGTGGCAATCAGTGCCATTGGTGGAGGTGAAGTAGGGTAGTGAAATGATCTCTATGTTGCCACCTTCAGAGCGTTACTTTTATTTAATCAACCTCTCTCTGGTCTGTCACGGGTATGACCTTCCAGAAGACGAGGCGACACCTGTGAGAGGCCTGGACAGAGGAGCAGGGCCCACCTGCTCCTGGAGACGTAGTTTTGGTGCTTGCTCCCTGCTGGGTTCTGACTTGGCATTCTTCTTGGCATGAAGCCAAGGATAGCCCTGAAGGACAGCATGCAGTTCACATTCAAGTTTCGTGTCTGAGACATCATGGAACAAGTCTGGCCTTGGATTTTTGACTTCATGTTCCCGAATCTCATTCATATGAGTATTGAGGGAAAATGACTCCAACTTTTCTCACACTCAATTTGCCATCCTTAAGCTGGGAATAATAGTGCTTATCACTAATTAATTAATTGGTATTAGCTCAGAGGAGCATTATAATGAACCATGAGCAGCATATGGCATATCGTAATATTTAGTAAATATTAGTTCTGGCTCTTATGTTTCTTTCAAGGAATGGCTTTTAACTCAATGATTCTGGCAAGCAACTGCATGGCCCCTATAAGGTATGGCATGGCCTTGACTGACACGGGGACCTGGAATTAAATTATAGTTTTGCATGTGACCTTGTGCAAATTGAATTATTTGGCCTCCATTGACTGCTATAAAAAGGGGGTAATAAACTCACCTTGTGCGATTATTGTGCTTTACATGAGAGATAACGTATGGAAAACAGCTAGCAGAATGCTTGACAGTCGGTAGGAAGTCAATAAATAATAGCTGTTATCAGTAGTGCTTGCATTATTGCTACTACTATAGTTTTTCTATTGCTGCCATAACAAATTACCACGAATTTAGCAGCTTAAACAAGACAAATTTATTATCTCAGTCTGTAGTTCAGAAGTCTTACTGAGCTGAAGATAAGATGTTCCTTCCTGGGGGCTGGGAAGCATCTGTTTCCTGCTTGTTTGGGTCGCTGGTTGAATTCACTTCCTTGTGGTTAGAAGACCAAGATCTCCCATTTTCTCCATGGCCATCAGCTAAGAGCAATTTTCCTGCTTGTAGTATGCCGAGTGCCTGGCTTTATCTCTCCACATTCAACACCAGCAGCAATGGTGGGGTGAGCCATTCTCACCTCCAGTTCCATAGCTGCAGCCGGAAATGTTGTCCAGGGCTGTAGAGTTTTGAGATCACACTGCACTGAGGGTGTGCTCCCAAGTCATCTTTCCACCTCAGGCACAGTCATCAAATCCAATCTCAGTGGAATCTAAGGCCCCGTTTTCTATGAAAGTAACATCTTAGGAAGCCAGGGTATGGGTATCTTCAAGGCCACTATTCTGCCTACTGCAAGTGCTACTGTTAGCCTCTGAGGTAGAAGACTGAGTCAGAGAAAATCCTTCTTGTAAACAGTGTCTGATGCAGGACACTCTTGGAAACTGTCCTTAGCTCAAACTTCAGCCTGATTTGTGGGTTCCCAGTGACATTGTTCATTTTGCTTGAGAACCAAGCATCCCAGCCTACTGGAGCCAAGCTCTTTCCCCCATGATGGAAGTCACCACATAAGTTGGTCACATTACCGAAACTGAGCCCATGCCAGCAGCCGAGAGACAGCCAGGAAGGTGCTGTGTAACAGGAAGTGCTTTATCACAGTGATTTAATAATCTCCCCGCTTCTCACATGTCAGGGCACCAGCAGAGTAGTCTACAAGCTAAATGTTATCTGAGGCTGTCACGTGGGCTTTGCCAGGCTCGGCATGGAGTGATGTGTTTATTTCCTGCCACAGGGCCTGGAGAAAATAATATCCCCCAGAGTCCTGGAAGACTCTTATTCTGCCTGTCATCCTTCCAGGGGGGACAGGGCCACTTGTGCTTTAAGAAGCAACTGCTGGGAGGGAGGTTTTAGGAGGCCTGGTATCTGTGCCTGATCCAGCCTGTCCCTCTGCCCCCTGTCCCTCTGTCCCCTGGAACTTTGTAACATGACTGTGTCCTGTTTGGGGCTAAGCTTTCTGAGAGATACATGGAAACAGGGTATTGTGTTGGGTCGTGTTCTAATTGTTCAAGGGGAAGGCTCTTGGACACACAGGGTCATGTAAAACAAGAAAGAGCTAAGTGCTTAGGCTGTGCTGGCAACTGCAGTGGTCCAGGGACAGTGGGCATGCTGGCGCTGGAAGTTTCTTGTTCTTCCCAGACCATTGCCACCCAGGGTGGATCGAATGATGAGCTGTGGGCATGGATTGGAAAGACTGTATTCAGGAGATGGCGTGACAGTCATGCTTACTGAACACCTACTGTGTGCATCACTTTCTATAAATTCCATGACTCAGTAGTTATAGCCTCTGTAGGTGGGTTTGATAAGACCTGGTATTTGGATATAGAAACTCTCATATGGGAAGACCAAGGGCACCCACATAAAGGTAGAATATGGAGGATTTGTACCAGATTTCTTGAGTGACAGCCCTGTGTTCTGTTTCCTACACTAAACTATCTCTCTGATGTATTCCTACATCGAGCCCTGAGGCTACTGGCCGTGCCTCATAGACCAGGAGCTGGGGTGAAGGTAAACATGACTATAGCTTGCCCCAGACCAGTGTGAAGCTATAGGGCAGAAACAACATTGTAGCTCCCACCCCTACCTCTGCAAATTTCCTCTGAGAGAGGCATGGGGGNAAGGGAAGGAGGGAGGGAGAGAAAGAGAGAGAGAGAGAAAGAGAGAGAGAGAGGCTGGGGAATTAACAATGAACTGCAGGAGCAGCACCGAAGGCACCTTAGGCTAAAATTAAGAGCTGAGACTGCTGTGCTCAGAGGGGCCAAGTCTGCATGCTGGCTTTATTTATAGTTGCTTATTTATTAGATTCCAAATGATGTTTAAGCAGGAATCATATGGCAGTGATCTTTGATTACTTATGTGGTTAATGGCTGAACATATATTATTATTGCTGTTTATTTAGCACTACTAAATGTACTGGGTACTTCTCTTTCATGAAGCCACCAAGGAAAGGGCCAGGAGAATGGAGCAAGCAGTAGCTTGGTGGACGGTGCAGGAGGCCCAGCCAGGGAGACGCTGTTACAAAACTCCAGTCCTTGGTGATCATGGGAGTAGGGTTAGGGTAGAGAGAACGCTCTGAAAAGTAAAGGAAGGTTTAAGGCTAGGCTTTCAGCTTATAGAACCAGAACTAGCTGGCTACATAGTAACAGCAGCATTCATGGAATATTTGTTTTGTGTCATGTGTGATGCTCGGTGTGTTCAAGATGATTTAACCCCCCTATTTCTTCCATCATTTTGCAGAGGGTAAAGCTGAGGCCCAGAGAACTTGTTACTCAAGCATACACAGCTGGTAGGAGGTTGAAATCAGCCTTCCTCTATGCCTGCTGCCTCTCTTAAGTCTGACTTTTTCAGTAAACATCTCAAGAACAGAGTGGACGGAGAACTTGTTATTCTGGAATGTTGAGTGAGTGTGATGAGTGTGAAGAGTGTGAAGAGTCGGGTCCCACTGTTCCATCTTGAAGTGTTTACAGCTTACTTGGACCCAGCTGTCAGCAATCCCAAGGGCATGGCCCATTTCAGAGCCATCTGATAGAAGCCCAGGAGGATCCCTACGGTGGGATCAGGAACACCAGGCTTAGATGACAGTAGAGATCCCTCAGCCAGCTGGAGCTTGCTCTCTAGGTCCACTGAGGAGAAGAGAATTGGAGGTGGGGGTGGCCTGGGTACTGCCAGGTTTAAGACATGAAGGTGCAAAGTGTCATGTCTTTACTCTCTGGGCATTGGAGAAGAGCCCAGCTCTCCTCCCAGAGAAAGCATGCCATGCTGGACTTCCAGGCCAACCCCCGACACTACCCTGGGCTCCCCCTCATTGATGCCTTCCTTGCTTTCGCAGTTCTGTTCTACCTCAGACCCCTCTGGAATGAGGGTGTTAAGGGAGGAAGGGACGGAGAGGCTGTTCTGTGTTTTATGGCTTGTTTTGGGGCAGGGAATGTTGTTGCTATCACTCACTCTGGGGAAGAGGAATCCTAGATTCTATGGCCTGCTTTGGGGGTGGGGATGGGATTCAGAAGGACCAGAGAAGATGGAGAATCCTCTATCTGAATCTTTGAGTGTTTGGCCTGCCTAGGCACCAAGCTTGGTGTATCAGATTCTGAATCATGACAGCGGTTGCTAAGCATTGCTAATTAATTCAGAGGACTCAGTCATAGTGGGCTACCATGATGTTTGTCCCACTGGCCTCCACATACCCACTAGGTACTGAGGACACCCGGGAGAAGAGACAAGGCTGGAATGGGTTGTTACATAGTTGGCAATAGAGTAGCAGAGCACCTGAATCATTCTGGATGGGGGAATGAGGGAAACCGTTTAAAGAAGAGGCCTGCCAGGGGACACAGGGAGGATTCCAGGGCTCCCTTCCTCTCTGCAACACTGATGTCTAGTACTTGGCCTTTCAGCTATGTCCAACTGCATGCTGTAAGGCCTTTGACATTTAGAAGGAGGCTTCTGTGTGCTTGGCCCAGCATCAGGGGCCCCCCTGCCTGCTGGGCTTGCTTGTGAGCAGGGCCACCCTTTGGTGGGGTGGCTTGGCCTCTGGCCTCTATATGCTTTCAATGCTGTCCCTCAGAGCCATTCCCTTCATCTGAGACACAGCCAGTGGCTGCCTGGGGCTTGGCTAGATGAAAGAGGACTTGAAAAGAGGTCCTTGGATGGTAGAATAAATCCCTGAAAGGAAGCCAGAGAGAGGAAGAGGAGAATGGGGGTGGAGCAAGGAGCTAGGGAGGGAGCCATGTCAGTAGAGCTTCGGAGGTACGGGCAAGAGTGCAGGAGGAAGAAAGCCCCAGATGTGGTGAGCTGGGGAACTTGAAGGGCGCAGCCCCCCTCCAGGCTTCAGCGTTTTCTGGCTGTGGTCTGTCAGATCTCTATTGGGTCTGAGATGTTCCTGTCTTGAGGTTGCAGCCGGCGTATTTTCTGCCTCCCTGTCATCTCCTGCCCTGTGCCGCTGTGTTCTCCCCTCTCTCTCATTTCCTTTTGCCCCTCTGTGTAGTTATTGCCCACCTGGGTCTGAGCGATCCCCTGATGAAATGCCATGTAGCTGCTGGCTTGTTCACTCAGTTTTATAGATGCATTCAGAGAGCTCAGAGGCCAAGGCCTGGTTTGGGAGAAGGAGGGTAATGAGGACAGAGAGCAGCGGCGGCCCACTTAGATTGGATTTTAATAAAGTTTCCAGCTAACCTAAATCATCCCAGTCAGAGGCAGCCCATAGCCTCTGAGTGTGGGGGGTCAGCTCAAGGCTGCCTCCTCAGGCTAGGGATAGGCAGACCTGGGCATGGAGGCTGCTGGGTAGAGAGAGGAGCCTCAGATCCTCCTTGATGATGAGGGTAGGACTACCAGAGCAGTGCTGGAGGTGAAGGCTCTCCGAGGGGAGGCCGAACGCCTGCTCTTTCAGCAGCTGTTAATTAGTTGCAGATGATGAGATAATTCATAAAAATTAGCAATGATTTCCTTCATTGTGTTAATATCACTGGGCAATAAAACTGCTGTTAAGGACGACTTCTCTCTGCATCAAGGAGCAGGGTGTCAGGGAAGAAACAGCCCTCCACGGGGCTAGAGGGAGAGAAGGAGGAAAACAGAGCTGGTGAGGGTGAGAGAAGGGAGTCATTTCCAAGCTCTGGCTGGAACCATCTAAAAGAAGTGAAATTGAAATGCAAATCGTAGTGTCTCAGAGCCCTGGCTGGGGAGAAATGGTGTCACCTTGGTAGCCATGGGCTGGGTGGAGCACTGCTGGCTGGTGGGGAGGGTCTTCCTTGTTGCTCCTCAGACATAAGATGGTGGCAACCAGAGGCCAAGGCTGAGGCTTCACTGGGAAGCAGGGAGCTGAGAGAGCCCCTAGGAGAATCCCTGGAGAGCTGGCACACCAGTGTATTTAGCATGTGACTCAGTCTGGCCCTGGCTGCCTCCATCTGCAGCTCTTGATGGGTTTCTCATGTCTCACCAAGCTCTGCCCTTGCTGACCTACTGTGAGTTTGTCAATATGCCAAGAGCCTTTCTGATGTAGGGTCTTACCCATACTCTTCTGTCTGTCTACTCTGGACCATTATTTGTAGCGTCCTTAAAAAAAATCTGATCAAAGTCAGGCATGATGGCCCATGCTTTTAATCCCACACTTTTAACCTCTGAGTTCAAGGCCAGTCAGGGCTACATAGAAAAAACCTGTCTCAAATAAGTAAATAAACAAACAAATAAAATAAAACAAAATACAGAATCTGTCTACTTTATCCCTCAGATAAATCATCATTACTTATAGATAAACATGTTCCTCAAAGCATGCCTGGTTTGATCCCCATACTGGACACTTGGAGTAAAGAGTGGGTAGTCCCTTCCCTGCTCAACCCTTCCCCAGGCCCACATCCCCTGCAGGGATGGATGGAGAGTACTCTGCATTAGCCCCCATCTTCTTCTCTGCTTCCAGCTCTCTACACATGCCACATTTTCATATTTTTGTCTTCATACACAGAAGGTTGTGTCCCAAGTGTCTGCCTGGTGGATCCTTGCAAATTCTCTCCCCACCTCTTTAATGTCAAGCTCCTTGGGAGGTGTTTCCCGGCAAAGTTCACTGCCTCTCCTTGCTCACAGCCTCTGCTTTCTCAGCCCTGTGCATTGCATTCCTTTCTGGTAGCAGCTTTGCTCTGGTGTCTGGACCCACTGTGCTCATTTGAGAGCATTGACTAAGGCAGAGCAGAAGCTCCCTAAGTTTCTGAATGGACAAATAAAATAAAGCTCAAATATGATGTTAGAACTATGCATGGACTTTGACTTATTTTTTATGAGTTATCGTCAGGTGGGTATATGCATGATACGGGCGGACTCCACACTAGAGTCAGTTTTCTCCTTCTGCCTTTACATATGTTCCACAGCAAACATCTTTACCCACTGAGCCACCTTGCCCAGCCCCTGCCCCCTGTAGTACCATTTACTAACCCATGACAGAGATAATATTGGCTTAGGGGAGGGATAATGGAAATGTGAGAAGTAAACAGATCTGGCTGGAGTTGACTGGTCTTGGGAGTGAGACCAGGTATGAAGGATGAAGAGGAATTTAAGAATGACCAGCCAGGTAGCCACGGATATTGTTAATTGAGATGCCAAGAGGGGGCTGAGGGGCAAGCTTGCCATTAGGGCAGAGAGAGAAGAATTCCATTTGTGGAGTGTTGGATTTGAGTTGCTTGAAAGATATCCAGGTAGAGACACCAGGAAGTCAAAGGGACATAAAAGGTATTAGACCCCAGAGGAGCAGCCTAAAAAAAGAAAGTGATCAAAAGTTCTAGGGTCATTATTCAAAACAGACATAGTCTGGTGAATATATAATAACGTTCGGGGCCAAATTGCATACCATACACAATGAGACAAGACATCTTAACCAGCAGGGAAACACGGAAATCTGTGAATTTTGTGTCTAGGGGCATATGGATTAACTATGACCAGATAGCCATGAGGGAGTAGGGGTGGTCTTAAGGGACAAGCTGTCTTTGCAGGGTCAGTGTGGCCTCTCACCACATTCTAGGTAAAACAGTCATTAGCCCTGGCGTGGCCATCTGTGACGCTAGGTAGTTATCCTCTGTGCAGAGTTGGAAGATCCTCAAAGGCTGAGACATGAACGCNGACTTGTAAATTAGCAGAGAACTTTTCCAGTCCATTAACACTTTCTGGCAAGCTTCCTTTGTTTCCCCCTTGGGAAGAAATCAAAGCGAAGCAAATGCAACACACATTTGGTTTAATGATGGTTGATTGGTCCTCTTGCTCACTCATACTCAATACCACTATGGCTAAATCACTGTCAGTTACGATTAAGAGAAAAAAAATTAGAAGGTATAGCATTTTATCACTGATCTCTAAAAGCCTGAGGAGACACTATTAATGCTTATAAAANGGGGAGTGACCATGTGGACAATCTAATAATTATAGTGAGTGAAAATGGACTTAAGGACTCAATGAATGGTGCTGACAGTGTAAGAGACAAGGACCTAGACGGATGGCAACTCTCCCTCTTTGCACCAAAGTGGTCAGAGGAAACTATTCTATGCCTGCTTGATGCTGGGGTTTATCTCAGAGNAGTGGATAGAGTTCCAGTTGAGGGGATATGGCATCAGGTGGAAAGGAGTTGATGCAGACTATACTTTGCTGTCAGATGACATTTAGATCTGCTGCCATCTGTTGGTGAGTTTGGGAAAGAGCCCGAAGCATGGTCATAATGAACCAATGTTACCAAGAAAAACCAGGTTCTTTTTCTCCTCCCCCCCCTTCCTCTGCTCCTTCCTCATCTCTCTCTATGATAATTCTCAGTGAAGGGCAGTATCCAAGTTCTGCTCCCATGCATCAGTCGAAGGATCCTGGCTACGTTAATTCACTTTTGAGTCTCATTTTACCTTGGTAGTGAGAGTCATTGCATCTGCTTCTGAAAACTATTGGGAGACCACTGGGGATAATCTATGTGAATGAAGCGCATGAAGTATCATATATAGCAAATGTATGCTAACTTCTTCAAAAATATTTATTTTCATGATACTCATATCAGAGCCAACTTAATTCTTGTACCCATCCTGCAATTTTAGTTTTATGTCTCTGCTCATATTCTTCCCTTTGCCTGGAGTCTGTAATTCTGTTCTCTCAAGACCAAACTCGATTGCCACCTAAGCCGGGAAAGCTCTGATGAGCTCAGCTCTTCCTACATTGCATAAACTGTGTGTCTTACATCACTTGTATCACTTTCTACCTTGTCTTATCATTACTTCAGCATTTATAGCATCTTTCCTACAAGACTGAGAACTTCGTGCCGGCTGGGCTCATGACCTTGTTTCCCCTGCAGGCTAGGGCACTTCAGCTGAGAGGATCTGCAGTGCCATCCTTGTATGCACAAGCTAGTCCATCACTCTCCATCACATGTGCTAATAGATGGAAGCAGTGATGCGGAGAAGCCCAACAGCCCCAGCATTACTGCTGTCGGCTTTGGAAGGCATTTTGATATTTCTGCTTCAGAGTTACCTTGCCCATGATATCTTATCAGACACACCTTCATAAGAGTTTGTATTTTGTGAGTATACACCATCTGGGAAAAGGAAGGGGGTGATCCAGATGTCTGCTGATCACTGGGAACATCTAGTTTGGGGTTTTCAGCTGTCTAGAGATAACTCGAAGCGAATCACCCACCCCTAAATAGCAAAACTGACTGTTTTGTTATCATTTCCTCTATCAGCTGTCTATGGTTGAAACCCTTTGGAACGATTCATCAAGGGTATGCGACTCACCTGTCTATTGATATAACGTACTTCTGGTGATGGATCAGACGTGCTGTGTTTTGAATTGTTGCCAGGCTATTACAGTAATGATACCTTACATTTATGTAATGATTAGTAATTTGTAAAGAGCCTTTATGTGTGTTATTAGTTTTATCTGCACNGCAAAACTAAACAGAGTATGTCTCATTGTTCTGTTTGAGAAATGGAGAAATCCAGGTTCAGGAAAATGAAATGGGTTCTCCAGGCTACAAAGAGGTAGAGCCAGGGGCCACAGCTGTGGCTGTTTGCTCCTGGGTTCCAGGGGTTCCTACTTTGCCGTATTCCTTACATGAGCGTCTCATTCTTTAAGGTTTTATCCAGACTGGAAGGATGGCTCAGTTGGTAAAGTGCTTGTCTCCCAAGCATGAGAGCCCGAATTTCATCTTTAGAAGCCATGCAAAAATATCAGGCATCGTGGTGGACTCTTGTAATCTCAGTGCTGGGGAGGCAGAGATGTGAGGATCCCTGGGACTCACTGGCCATCCACTCTAACCTAACTGGTGAGCTCCAGGCCTATGAGAGACCCAGTCTCAAAAGAGGTGCATGGGCCTCAGGATGACATCTGAAATTGTCCTCTGGCCTTCATGTACATAGGCATACATGTGTATATACATGTACATGCACACACACCCACATAGACACATGTATCTGAACACACAGGGATATGCACACACACACTCTTTCTCATATACACACACCAAAAAGAGTGTGTTTGTTATGTAGTTGTAGAATTTCCAGCAGATTCTTTCTTGTTCTCAACTGGTTGGTGAAATTTGTTGTTTTCATCTAGTTTGCATATTTTCTTGGATTTTTTTTTTAAACAGAATGACCACATTGAAGCCTCTTTCTTCTATCACCTGTGCTCTCTGGATGACCCGGGGGCCTGATTCTACTGTCTCAAGCTTCTGCTCTTCCCCACTCCCCCTTGGAGTTGCTCCTCTGGTTCTATCTTTGAATGTGCCTGGTGTTTTTGAAAAACTGAACACTGAGTATTGTACAAGCTGTAGATGTGGCAGCCTTTCTCAGGAGAGGCCAACTCTTTGCCAGCTACATAGGAAAAAAACATCTTAATCCAATTAAAGACTGAACCAAGTCCAAGCTAGGTTTCATCTTGATAAAGCATTAGGTTAGGTTCTCCTCTCTCTAGCCAGTACTTACTGACAGCCTGGAGAAATTGCTATATTCCTTCTACAGAAGGCCCTCAATTCTAGCCTTTTTTTTTTTTCATGCAAAACTGCTTTTAAAAAAACCAAATAACTCACCCTCTCTGCTTTCCACTTTAAAAACTTTGTTTAATGTATTTATATTTTAGTATAGACTTTCTGCCTATGGCTACTTATTTCCACCTTCTGTGGCATTTAGCTCCACAGGTCTGTAAGTGACATGAAGATGTAAGTGGACTACAATTAGGGGACCTTCCAAGTCCACAGTTTTAACTCTGTCTAGTTCAAAGCCTACTAGGAATCCTCGTGGCTTCTCTGTCCCCTGCACCAATCCATCAAGCAAAGCCTGAGTTCTCAGCCTCTCACCCTGTACCTAGAAGTGACTAGCCCCAGATGAAAGGCCATTCTGGAACATCTTCCCCTCCGCAGTATGTCTTTCTGACCCTTTCTGCTTCATCGGGTCTCCGATACCTCTTAACAGTGGATGTTGTATTTTATCTGGTATTTCAATTGTTCTCAGTGGAAGTATTGATCCAGCACAAACTCTCCCATCCTACCTGGGCGTCGGATATTTATTGTTAACACCAGAGAGTCACAGGATTACAGGGCAGTTCTTAGCTAGGGGTCTTGGTGGGTGGCGCAGCCAACTAGAGGCAAAGTGCTAAAGGCTTTACCTAGTCTCTGGTCTGCCCAGCCAGGAAGGAGGCTGGGAAATGGATGGAGTGGAACAAGGAGCTGGGAGGAAAGCATTCATTAGGCTGAGGAATGAGGGCTCCACAAGCTCAGGAGGCCGGGATACTCCATCAGGTTTCTAATGATTTTGTCAGAGTGTTAATCCCTCGGGTGAGCAGCAGCATTTTGATATCAGCAACAGATTGTGTTTCAGCCCAGATCACCCAATACGGAGTCCTGCATGTGCGTCGAAAAGAATTCATCACGTTTTAATGGGATTGAGAGAGGCCAGTCAAGGATGATTTACGTTGGAGACAGAGTGATAGGGCTCAGAGCAGGAGTGTGACATGGGGGACAGACCCTATGTGTGCCAAAAAGGAGCGTGTTTATGTAGGTGGGTATGAAAGAAGACACTGTGTGCACAGCATTGCAGGGACATTCTCTTCTGTCACCGAGTCCCTCCTGAATGGCCAGTTTGGGCCAGGGTCTGGGAATGTTGAGATAAAGAAGATGACAGTTCAGAACTTCCCCTTTTGCTGGTGGAGCTGATAAGTTGGTCATATGATGAAGAACAGCAGTGCTAGGTGAAGGGAGTCTCCTGCTATAGTGGCAGGGAGGCAGGGACCAGGAAGGCTGGAGCTCATCTCATCCAGATGGGTGGAGCAGAGGGCTTTCCATGAAAAAGGAATGGGGTAAGAAAATGAACTGCTGTAACATGCATATATGCACACACACACACACACACACACACACCACCACCACCACCACCACACACCACAACACACACACACATACCACCACCA
>LZPO01108167.1:87989-100495 GCA_001675575.1 Neotoma lepida | reverse complement strand
ACACACACACACACACACACACACAACACACACATACACAAGTCTGCAGAATACCAGGTGTTTGCATGGCCTGGCCTCTACCTGCCTTCTGTCTCTCCCATGTTGAATCTATTCTACAAATGTGCTATGACTTAAACATGGTTTATTCCCTTTGAAACTCATGTTGGAGTTTAACACATCAAGAGGGCGACACAGTGGTGTTTAGAGATGGGGCCTTAGTGAGGTAGTTAGGATTAGATAAGGTGGTGTTCCTGTGATTGAATCTTGTGGTTTTATCAGAAGAGTGAAGGAGGGAATGCACGCTGGCTCCCTGTGTCACCGGGAGATGCTCCTGTTCCACCTTCAGATACTGACAGTAAGGCCTGGCTATCACCAGGGGGACGCAGCCTTGGACAGTGAGCACATATACCTCTTGTCTTTACCAATTTCCTAGACTGATAGATCACTCTTTCCTCATATGTGGAATTTAGATTTAAATTTGTGTGTGTGTGTATAAGTGTGTGTGTGTGTGTGTGTGTGTGTAGATGTGTGTGTATGTGTGTAAGTGTGTATGTGTGTAGATGTGTGTGTATAAGTGTGTAAGTGTGTATGTGTGGCATAAAATAGAAAGGGAACCATGAAAGAGAAAGATATTTTAAGCAGAGGAAGGGAAGAAAAGAGAAAAAGAATATATGTGGCAGGAAATCTGGACTATTTTAAGGGGAAGAAAGAGGACCAACAAGGGAGGGGAGGGGAGGGGGGGAAGGGCTGTGGGGGAGGGGAATGAATAACAATACTGTATAATGAGGCACATGTATGAAAATGCTGTAATGGAACTCATTACTTTTTATGCTAACTTAAAAAGTTAATAAAAACAAAATAAAACAAATGACCTGGACCACGGCATTATTATTAGCAACAGACTAAGAGGATGTGGAAGCCAGGTTTTCTTCCTGAGATACAGACCCCATGGCTCACAGCCCAGGGACTTCTTAGAGTTTCTGTAGTTGATGAGATGCTGAGTAGCCGACTTTGTGTGTGTGTGTATGTGTGTGTGTGGTGTGTGTGTGTGTATGTGTGTGTGTATGTGTGTGTGTGGTGTGTGTGTNGTGTGTGGTGTGTGTGTGTGTATGTGTGTGTGTATGTGTGTGTGTGGTGTGTGTGTGTGTGTGTGGTGTGTGTGTATGTGTGTGGTGTGTGTGTGTGTGTGTGTGGTCTGATCACAGCTGCTTTCCTTCCTCCCTCATCTTCCTCTGCACCCTCCTCAACCCTATTCCACACCTCCATTTCCTGGCTGTATGCAGCTACTCACTGCTTTTAAGGACAGCTAGCATTTTTCTGGCCTCTTATCTTCGTTCCCGGTGTCCCTTATACCCAACATGGCCTTCCTTGATGTCATCACCTGATGCTAGTCTATCCTTTGCTCAAGATCTAGGTCATATGATACCTCCTCTCTAGACACCTCTGTGATGCCCCTTACAGAGGGAATCATCTTCCCTCTGAGCTACCTAATAATCCACTCCTCAGTTAAGGGATGTCACATGCCTACAGCAGTTTTCTATGTCTCTACATGGCTGTTCTCCATGCTCATCAGAGCAGGTTTCTTAAAGGCAAGGAGACATGTTCATCTTTGAAGTCTCTATTGCAGCTCCTAGGTAACTTGGTCATTTCTTTTCCTCAATATATATTTATTGATTAGATAAATAAATGAGTATTGAATTGGCTTGCCAACAGTTTTGCTTGTATAAGAAGTATCTCTTCTTATAATTAAAGTTCTTTTTTTAAAAAGTGAATTTCAGGCAAGAAAACAAGGTAAATTTTATGTGAGGCTTGAGAGAGAATATAAAAGTGACTTTTGGGAATGTGTAGGACATCTGTGCAGGCAGAGAAATGCCCAAGGTCGGTTTCTGCTGCTCTACCCATCACTGTTGACCCTAAATTCATGTACCCTAAATTCTGGTCCTCAGGCAGAATTCTTCTACTAGCATGTGAGTGGTATGTGGTGTTTAAGAGCAGTCTTGGTATCCCTGATGGATTGGCTTCTGGTCTCCCTAAGATACCAAAATTCCCAGATGTTTAAGTAGTCTATAGAAAATGACATGTATTTGCATATAACCTACACATGTCTTCTTGTATACTTTAAGCCACCTCTAGATTATTTATAATCCTAATGTAATATGTGATGTAATATAAATACAATGTAAATGCTATGTAAATAGATATTATGCCTCATTGTTTTGGGAATAATAATAAAAAAGCCAGTGCATGTTCAGTTTTGATGTAACTATGGTCCATGGTCGGTCACATCTGTGGAGGGCAGAACATGCGGATACAGAGAGCAGATACTAGATAAGAATGCGCATGCCTGTGGCAGGAGAGGAGGCTCAATGGTTAAAGCTTACTGCTTTAACAGAGGACCTGAGTTCAGTTCCCAGAACCTATGCTGGGTAGCTCATAAATGCCTGCAACTCCAGCTCTGGGAGGATCTGACACCTCTGGTCCCATGGGCACTTACACTCATGTGTACATTCCCATGCGCACGCACACACACACTTTAAAAATAGTAAAAAATAAATCTTTTTTAAAAATGCCTGAGAGTAGGTTGAGATATTTTGAGAAGGGCTTGGGCCTTCTCTAAGATACACCCCCCTACACACATATACAAACACATATGTATATCCGGTAGATCCTGTGCCTAGTTTGCATGAGTGCCCCAGGTTCAGTCTCCAGTCTCTCTCTCTCTCTCTCTCTCTCTCTCTCTCTCTCTCTCTCTCTCTCACACACACACACACACACACACACACACACACGGATATTGTTTTCTACCTATAATGTTGTGCATCTCATGTCTGAAAGCTTCTTTTTGTCTGCACCGGTGGGGTCAGCTTTTCCACGGTCCAGCCACATACTCTTGCGGCATGCCTCAGCCATGCCACACAAGGCTCAACCCCACTTCTCTGGCCCTCTGGTTTCAGATATCTCATCACTAGAGCAGCCTGGATGTAGCAGGAACAGTCTGCATCAATCTCTTCATATTTCCAGAGTGACGCTGAGTGTGAGCAGCCTGGCAGCCACAGTCAGAGTCCCCACAACTCACATATTGAATATTCGGAAACAATGGTTCCGTGTGGAGAGTGGGACCACCATCAGAGTAGCCTGTACAGGACCTGACGGGGGCCATAGCTCTCAAATGGGACAACAGTACAGAGACCTGTGGCTTTTGCCTTCAGGTGGCTTTGCATTATCAGCTATGTGTCTTATCCCCTAACTTCCCCACCAGCACAATGTTCCCAAGGCCCAGATTTAACTTTCTCTTATTTTAGTTTCAGGCCATTTCTTTTTGTAATAGTGTCCCAAGCTGCCTGAAATAATTCTCGCCCTTCTTTTATGTGGCTCTGTCTCACATATTTATGGGAAGTTATCACATCCTCGCAGGCTCCGGCTCTCTAGGTTCTACATATTACGTCCTTTTAACCCCCCTTTATAGGTCAAGCCTTCTAATTCCTTTAATCATTTTTATTACTTTTCTTCNTATTCAGTCTCCTTCTTTGGCTTCTTTTAGGATCAATAAGGCCCAAACTTCACTACATGTTTTAAGATTGACCCAAATAGGGGGCGGTCAGGAACCCCTGCTATGGGCACTCTGCCCATAGTTTTTCCTCTGATGATATCCTTGTGAGACTCCCATGTTACCCTGACCTCTACTGTTCCTGAGTCATCACCCCTGAGCCGCCTCTTTGCATGGGGTCGGGGGTTTGGGAGGAGGGACTTCTCTCCAGTGGGAAAATGCTTAGGAGACACCAAGGGCTCAGAAATGAAGGCTCAGACGGCTCTGGGTAGAAGGAGGCACCAAAGACCTAGGATGTGCCAGGCATCATCCGAGACACTCATAGTTCAATGAATTGTTGCCTCTTTCAGTTAAGGAAGCCAAGGCTCAAAGAGTTAAATAACTTTCCCCAGATCAGATAGCTAATAAGTGGCACATGAGGGATTTGAACACAGGCTGCGAGATGACCTCCAAACATCTTTCCTTCCCACTCTCTGTAGCCTCCTTTGAGATGGGGAGGGGAGTCCTGTGGCAGGAGCAACCGAGTTCCACACAGTGGACAGGTGAGGGCTTTCATGCTTCCTCCATCCCCATCGAACCCAGATCCTGGGAATCGATAGTTTTCTTCTTATGTGGCCTGATCTAAAAAAATAATTTCCCATTCTTTGATCCAAGCACTTCTCCCTTTAACCTGACTGGACTCAGCTTATTTCCTGCCTTGTGAATTGTGGGGCTTGTGTGTCTACAAACCCCATCAGTGGCCTGAAGGGGTGTATTTAGGCCACTGCTTCAATGTCCCCTCCTCCTGAGCAGGAGAGAGCTTCTACTGCAGGCATTTTCCTACCTGTTAGAGTGACCCAGCCCTTTTCTTACCCACTCTCCATCAGGGATAAAGTAAGGGGACCTTTCCTATGACATACACATGTGTGGTTGGCTTCAGGGGGACAAAGCCTCCCATCTGGTCTCTTCCTGTGCAATGCAGTGGCACAGGGCCAGGTTTTGATGGCTGACCCATCAAATCAGAGTGGCTAGGTTTCAGTGGCAGTGGCTTGAGGGCTGTCTTTGTTGCTCTCAGTGGGGCAGGAAGGAAGGCACCTACCACTGTTCTGTTTGTTGTTTTCTAGCCTACCCTGGCATAAACACCCAAGAATCCCCATCAGAAAATGCCAGGGAAGGGCTTGGTTTGCCCACTGGCCAGGTGGCAGCCTCAGTGATGCTCTGCAGGAGGCCCACCAGCTCTGAGGAAGGATTCCCAGGCTTTGCTTCTCAGATTCTCCCTCCTTGCTTCCCAACTGTTGTCAATGTATTGGTCTTTGTGCTGGACACTGCGGGCACAGAGCTGAGGGAGACATGAAACTATGTTCAGAGTAATTCATGGGTGGATTGTGATAGGACTTGCAGCATGGAACCCAGGGGCCCGGCACCCAGCAGACTTGGACAGCAGTGGTGGAGATAGGAACGGTTTTTGAGAGAGAGATGTAGTCGGTGCTGAGTTTAAGTACTGGCCAGAAGAACCAGAAGGCTGTTCCTTTTGGTTCTGGGGAAGGACCTGGAGATGAGTCTGGAGGGGAAGCCAACCACATTTCCTGTGTGCCACAGTATGAAACCTGAGCTTTGTTTTAATAACAGGGAGCTCGCTACTAAAGAAGGCCTTCAAGAAAAGGGGGGGGATGTCTCAGCAATTTGTATTTTACACGAATCAGCCAATGGTAAATGAAGGTCATATTTGAAGAGGATACAACTTCAGAAATCAATTAAGAAGCTTTCGGGATAACCCATCAATCTACCCACCCACCCATCAATACCTTCAATAAATATTTGCGGAGCTGAGCAGTAGTGTGTGTTGGGTACTTACTTGGTACTTGGTATTTACTTGGTCACAGAAATACATAAGAAAGGCTGTGACCCCCGTGGAGCAGGTAGAGGAAGGGAGATGAGCTGGAAGGTCTTTTGGTTTTCACAACAGCAGGACAGGTGTTAAACATAATGGAGGAGGTGCTTAGAGGTCTTATTTTCCTATTGGAGGATCCAGAGTCTGGGTCAGGAGGGACTTCATCCACAGCTTCAGTATCCCCATTGGATATGNAAGCTAAGGGGAAGCAATGTGCTTTTAAGGCAGACAAGTTGGCCAGGAGCTTCTCCATCTCTGCCCCAGTACTTTGCATGCCCTGCTGTAAAATCTTTGGAGCTGCCTCTGGCTGATGGAGCGGCAGGCAGCTGATGGAGAGGTCTGGAGCAGGAGGCAGGTTTGGGCCTGCAGGAGAGTTGGACATCATCAGCAACAGGAAGCTTGAGGACAGACTGAGTGGGGAACAAATGGTGGCTGAAGGTCAAGCCACCTTGCTCCTTCCACTCTTCACATGCTATGACTTCCTGGGTTCCTTCTCCCCGCTCTGAGCCTCAGGAGCCCTCATCTATAAAATGAGATTGGACCAGATCAGTGGTCTCCAAACTTATTTGTAGTGGCTAAGTGTTTTGTTAAAATAAAATCCCAGGAAGAATTCTCAGCTTTAAAAAGCTGAGCATCTCTGGGGGAAGCAGAGCATCTTTGGTGACTTGGTGACTGGGCTCCACTCTCTACCTTATTTCTCTGCTCCCAGCTGCGGCCATCGAGGCTTCGGGTACTAGAGGTGGAGATGACACCTCAGGCCACGTGCAACTGGGGATGTGGGAGCCGCCACCGCCTTTAGACTGTTCCATCCACCAAAGCCCTGCAACACTTTCATCTTTCAGGAGCCTAATTAAAATCCCAGGCCTTTAATTTGTTTCCCTTTAAAAAACAAAAGACAGAACAGCGCAGACCGTAAAACATTGCAGCCCGTGACTTGTGTCCATTAGCTCCTGCCATTCTGCCTCCATCCAGGTTTTCATCTGCTGGCTTCATCCTGGGAACTCCATTATTGCCTTTTCCCCTTCAGAACATTTAAGAAGATATTAAAAAAAAAAAACAGAGCCTCAGCTGAAACCCGGCCTGATGCTTTTCCTGCTCATTTTGAAGGCCAATGTGTCTGATGGTCACACTCCAAAGGAAAGGACTGCAAGGTACTCCAGGCCTCAATCTGGGAGCCCTGGGGCTCAAGAATGAAAGCCGGGTTAACACTCATGAGCCAGGCAGGTTCCTACCTGTATTTGTAGCTTCTGGTTTCCCTGCGTCCTGCCCTGAGTGGGGTGTTGTAAGTGGGCCAAGAGCTGTCAGCAGCTCCTAGCAGGTATGCACACTCCTTTGACACTGTCATCTACAAAGTTCACATCCCAGAGCTGAGTGACATAGTTATGAAAAAAAAAATCTCATAATGTTTTAAGTAAGTGTTTAGTTTTTTGTAAGGTTACATTCATAGCTATCTTCAGTTGCATGGGATCATGGACCTCACTTTGGGCATACCCGTGAGAGCCAAAGCGCCCCTGATTATGGCACTTCATAGAGCCATTCTGCCATCGTCATGCCAGCCTCCTGTGCTGCCAATCTGTCTCCCACCCAGTTCTGACCCAGCCTCTGGCTCATGTCACCCGATTCACTTCTTGAAGGGCCTTTTAGTGGCTTGCTGAGGGATTGTATTGAAGACATTCATTTGACCCAGGTCCTAGGGAGAGACTGACTCTGTAATCCCCNAGGAGTCTGGGAGAANCCTCTTTGCATACCTAGACATCCGCTCTTCAGCAGCAAGGGCACTTGTGGCCATGCTTGTTAGAACGTTCATTTATGCAGAAGAGAGAGACAGGTCAATCTGTGGGGTCTGGCCTCTCCACCATCTCCCAGGCTGGAAAGCCATCACTGGCGGGAGGCAGGAGCGGCTCAGCTGTCTCAGCCTTGTTNGCCTGGCGGTAGGCCTGAGTTGAGCTGAAGCAAGCTGTAGGAGGCTGACACCCTTGTGACCGAGGTGAGCTGCAGTGTCATTAGCAGGGTAACCTGGCTGGATATTGATCAGCTTTGCAGAAGCCTGGCAGGTTCGCAAATGGAGCCACCACATGGGCTCCATGGATCTGGCATTTAGAGGTAACAGGGTGAGAATGGGTTCTAGAGACCTCAGGGCACTCACAGAGATCTTTTCTTTGGACTACAAGGAGCAGGGCTCTCACAAACCTCTCCTGAGGCCACGGAGGCCCTTTCTCTCATGATGATCTTCCTTCCTAGTAGAGGGATCTAGGCTGTCTGTCTTGGCAAAATGGGGCAGGGGCCTGGGTGTGCCTCTGAGACTTGTCCTAGAAGTGACAATAGCGCTAACAAGCACTAATTGGCTATTGATGCTGCAGGCTAATGAACCCTGGGAGTGCAGAGAGAATGGAAGCCTCTCTGCAGGGGCTGAGTCTGAGCACATCTNTGCCNAGTGTGTCTGCCCCGGTGGCAGCCAGGGACCTCGTCTCATACACTCACAGTTCTGCAGAATGGTGGGGGCCCCAGAGTGTCAGGCTGGGAAGAAGCCCCAGACTAATGAGCTCTAGTCCACCCAACTCACTTTTCAGGGNGAGGAAACTGAGGCCCAGGAAGGAAGGAAGTAGGCTTGCTTAGTACCACAAAGGGGCTGCTNTTGGAGTCAAGGTCAGAGGTACTGTTCAAGAAAGCCAGTCTGGCTGGTGTGTGGTATCCTANGTGAAGGTCCATCCTGGTTTGACATTCTTAGGACCTAGTGACAGGTATTCCAGTGTGTTGTAGTAAAAGTGACCAAAGGGACTGCTCTCCTGTGCCTGGACTGCTAGGGACAGCTGCTCAGGAGAGATGGGGTCTGGTGACCTTTTGAGTAAGATTGTCCTAGAGAGAAGTGTCAGGGGAGAGTCTGTGGTAGAGGAAGGAGTCTCAAAGCTGAGCTCGCACGAGGCCCAAGGTCCTCTAGAGAGTGGAGATTGGAGAGGTGACTTAGAGCCTGTGTCTGCCACAGAGTCCAGGCACAGTCTAGGGGAACAGTGACTTCCTGACATCTTTTTTGGGAGGTAACAGAGGTGGCCCAGTGGCTGGGAAAGCCTGGAGGGAGGTCTGGGGGATATCAGGGATCTGGTCACAGCAGGGGTGACAGGGAAAGCAGGAGCTGAGGACAGTCCCTGTTCCTCAGTGCCCATACAGACTCTGCTCTTTGGACCTTCTTGACTCCTGCCTTCCCCACTCCTGGTTCTCAGAAGCATCTAGACACCTTGAGGTCCAGCTCCCTAACTTGAAAGACCAAGGGAGGGGGTCGGGTTGTGGTAAGACGGCCCCACATCTAGCATGGATGAGGCCAGATCCTCATCCAGGGTCTTCACTGTCATACCCCATCAATGTCCCCTTCTCTTTCAAACTACTTTCATTTNCCTCCCTGAGTGTATGGCTTTGCCTCACCCAGGGCCATCCCCCTTGTGGTTTAGCATAGATCAAGAAGCCAGTCTGCTCCTGAAGAAAGGACTGTTTGAGCTCTGGGGTAGCTGTGTTGACTGTGGGGAACAGTGATNGATAGCCTGAGATAGCAGCTCATTCCTGGTCATGATGCCCATAGCCACTGCATCTGAGCTAGGGAAGTGGACTCTTCCCTTTAACATCTTNACGGTAGAGTCACGGAACACTCAGAGTCTTGGCTTGTGGGAGGGTAACAGTGGCACCGTCCCTGAGTGTTGGTCTCTGCACACTCTCTGGATGTGGTTTATATTGGTCCTGTGTGTGGGTTTGAGGTTCTCCATCCTTTCTGAGAAGGGTACAAATAGTCCAAAATGGTCTCTGTGGAGGGTCTCAGCTCCTCCCTGCCCCTTTTCATACCTGCTTCTACCCCTCCCCGCCTCCCTCTTGTCCAAAGCCACAGTCTCCCCCTTTCATGTTCCAGGAACTAGGGTTGGAGTGGTTAGGTTCTGTGTATGGTCCCCAGTGAATCTAGCCCATTCCCACCTTTTGAAGGGTTCTTAGGTGGAAGAGAGAGGAATGAGGAAATATTAGATAGAAAGAGAGACCTAGCTGACAAGAAGAAAGACAGAAACACAGGATAGTCTCGGGAGGGCCTGGGTCAATACTCACCAGCCACTTCATCTATTCAAAGGGGCTTTGTATAATATGCCAAGGGGAGAGGCAAAAGACCTCCCCCTTGCAAGATCAAAGCACACCGTACAGCCAAGTGTAGACCCTTCCAAACACCTGGTAAACATGCCTGTGGCCAAATCATCCCATTATGCAGCCCTGCTGGCTAAAGCAAGCTCAGATTCTCTGACCTTGAGTAAGTTCTCACTAGGAAGCCTCTGTGGGCTCCACAATCTAGTATCATCCTTAGTTAGCATTATCACCCTCCCTGCCGTACAAAGTGACGAGCAGTCCTAGTCAATTCCAGAAAGACTGCGTGCCTGTGGGGCAACCCCAATGCCCTGCTGGGTCTCATACCTTAGATTTCCNATTACCATGGCATGAGCATGAGGCCAGCTGCTTCAGTCCATTATAGCTGCATGGGACTCTCTGACCAGGTATCTAGGCATGGCCAGCATACTGTTGAGCTGCCAGATACTGTGAGTGTGGAAAGGAAAACCGGAAGGTCTTAGCATACAAACTCATCATCTCCCTTTATCCCTTGAAGTCCTACCACCGGGAAAGTGTTTATAGAGCTGAGAAAATGGGGTACGAGGAGGCAGCATTGCTAGGGGCCTTTATGAATCAATGTTGGCCAATAGAACTTTCTGTCATGGTGGAAATGTCTGTTTCAGGCAATACTGAGTCACACACAGTCATCTAGCAATGAATGTGGGGGGCAGGGCAACCTAGCTGACTTTTTAACCGTATTTTGATTTGACTTTAAAAAGTCAGCAGTGCGGGGCTGGAGAGATGGCTCAGAGGTTAAGAGCACTGGCTGTTCTTCCAGAGGTCCTGAGTTCAATTCCCAGCAACCACATGGTGGCTCACANCCATCTGTAATGAGATCACAGTGCCTAGTGGCCACCTCCATGGACAGTGCAATTAATTCTAAGTAGTCAAATCTGTATGTCAAGCCGAGTCCTCTGAATCAAAGCCTGGCTCTCCCAGTCATTCCTCTGCTCCTCAAGAAGTTTGTGGAATGTTCTAAAGGGAGCTNGGTTGGCTCGAGAGCATGAATCTTTGGAGAGTAGAGTCAAAGGTGATGATATGTAGGACTCAGCATCCCATCTCAAATTCTGATCCTTATTAGCTTGCAAGTTCTCTAGCATGTCTGGTACCTTCTCCCGCTACTGTCAGCCTAGCCCAGGCTGTGGTGGGGAGGGGAGGGGGGAGAGGGTGCCTAGAATAGGTGACCACCTATAAATCCAGCATCTTGTCTGTTTCCTTTGAGATGTTTTCCCTAAATACTTCAAATGCTCTGAAATACTGTTACTATAAATTTCCTGTAGACTTGGAACATATCTTGTGTTATTGTCAGAATTTCAGTGATGGCTGTGTCCTGTCTCTTTCCTGCAGGTGAATGATGACATGTTCTATTTCCTATTCCTGGTGGGGATGGCATGAGATGGCATAAAAGTTTGTTCTTGTAACAGCAGAGTCTGGAATGATGCTCAGGAAACTCTAGGACTTGGATAAAAGGCTGTTTAATAACTGAGTGGCTGAAGTTAGACTCACGTAGTCTCTGTTCAGGTTTTAGAGTTTCTGACCACACCAGGTCTGTAGCCAAGAGCCAAATGCGAGGCTGTTTGAAACCCAATTTGTTCATCTATCAAGTGTGATGACCGTGCTTTTGTTCTCATGAGAACTGAGTGAGGTAATAACTGTAGAGATGTCTTTGCACAGTCATGGATGCTCATTTCATGATAGTGTTCCTTACATTTCTTCTGCTGNTGTGCACTTGGTTTATTCTCTGGACTGTGGTCCTCTCAGTGGGGATGGGGTGCTGTACCACCAATGCACTCCACTGTGCTACACAATGTCCTGAATATATCAGATTCTTGGGAATGTATTAGATTTATTGCTTGCTGGATACCTCTGGCTCCAGCTCAGGAGATGTGATGGAGTGAAGGCCAACAGGGAACATTGGTGNGTGCCCAAGCTTAGANGAGTCATGGCCTCTAGCTCAGGTAAGAAGCTTGCTGGTAATTTGCAGAAATCTCACTGCTTTCCCCAGGGTGCATCTAAGTTCTTGAGATTGCACAGCTGTNGCCTCTAGCTCAGGTAAGAAGCTTGCTGGTAATTTGCAGAAATCTCACTGCTTTCCCCAGGGTGCATCTAAGTTCTTGAGATTGCACAGCTGTCCTATACCATCTCCCAGTTGGAAGAGAAGCCCCGCTTGCCTATTTATTCACTGGTGTGTCAGGGCAATTCATTGTATGGGGCAGGTGTGCAGTGTGGAGCAGGGGTGCAGTGTTGGGCAGGAGTGCAGTGTGGGGCAGGGGGGTGGTACAGGGTAGAATTTTTTTGGATAGAAGAATGTTCACAGATGAGCATGTGAAGCAAAATTCTAGAACAGGAATTGGCAGCTTTGTTTTGGTAAAGGACCAAAGAGTAGATAGTTTAGATCTGTGGGCCCCACTGTCTCCATGGTGCCTGCACACCTTAGCCATGGTAGCTCAGAAGTAGCTATAGGTAGCACACAAACTTCCTAGCAGGGCTATGTTCCAGCAGCACACCTTTTTCAGCTGTCCAGACACCNCTGTTGAAGATCTCTTTCTTTCCCCATTATATTCAGTATNCNGGCTGGCATTCCTGTGAAAATCATTTGACTATAGATCTTGGACTCTGAATTCTATACTGTTGATCTGCTTGCCAGCCTGTTGTCAGTGCCATACAGTTTTGTTACTATAGCTTTGTGATTATTTTTTAAATTTAAAGTGTGAGTTATCTAACTTTTTTTTCCTTCTTTTTTTAACTTCTTCAGAGTCTCTTTCAATTCTNTATGAATTGGGAAATCATATTTATCATTTTCACTTTCTAAGATGGCAAGTTTTGTGTATGTGCATGTGTGTGCACATACATGTATGTTTGTGGAGGTGAGGGGTTGACGTTCGGTGTTGTCCTAAATTGCTCTCCATCATAGTTTTTGAGACAGTCTCTCATTGAACCTGGAGCCCACTGATTTGG
>LZPO01108167.1:70327-81462 GCA_001675575.1 Neotoma lepida | reverse complement strand
AAAGGTAAAAGCCCAGAGGCAAAAGGTAGATGGGATAATTTAAGTTAAGAAAAGCTGGTGAGAAACAAGCCAAAGCTAAGGCCGGCCATTCATAAGTAATAATAAGACTCCATGTGTGATTTATTTGGGAGCTGAGTGGCAGGCCCCCACAAAAAAGAGTAAAGAGCAAAAACAACTACACTGATGTTTGTGAGGGAAGCCTTTTATTGATTGAGTTAGCCCCCTGGTCCAATATATCCAACCTTTAGACAGTACAACACCACACTGTCATCTACAAAGTCCATGGTTGAATATTACTCAATCAGGTTACAAAATAAATCACATAATGTTTTAAGTTAGTTCAAGATTTTGTATTTGGCAACATTTACTGGTGCAGACCAAAGTCACACCATACAAAGACCACAAGGGCTGAGAGATGGCATTGTGGATATTTGGAGAGACCACAACCCATGCAGAAGAAGGGGTATATTTGGATGTCACCATGCACTGACCCCAAAGGGATTTTTTTTATTTTGGAGTGGACATAGGTACACTGATGAGGAATGGATTTTCCTGCAGGCAGAGGGAAGGATCCCGACCTGGGCTTCTTGACTTGCTCTGTGTGTGGGGAGGAGATCAAGTTTTTGATTTGCTACTTTGACATATGCAAGGGAGCCTTTGTGGGAGAAGCTCTAGATGGAGTTGTGTTTGCTGAATGCTCTCTTCCCACCCTTAGCTCAGCTCCAGCNCACATCCCAGTGATGGAGAAGCTTTATGGGGAGGGGCCGGGGGGTAGAAAGATCTGCACTGGGCAGCCTCACAGAGATGGGGTACACACAGGCTTTGAAGTGTTGGCCTGGTAGCTGATAGGCTGGCTAGTGTAGATATTTTTTTTTTCAGTTTGAACCTCCAGGGCCACATCAGGAAGATGCCCTCAGCCTCGTGCTCCTGAAGGGAAGGCAAACAGGCTCTGGAGGCAGCTGCTTGTTGTGGTAATGAAGCTGCCCTGCTAAAGGTTAATTGTCCTCAGCTGTGTGGGGCTGAAAGCGGTTGCCGAGATCCGTTGTCCTCATATTCTGTGGCAGCCTTTCCGTTGCTGAGACCTGCTGCTGGGGGGAGGGGGGAGGCGAGACTGCTGTCCACAGATGTTCCTCTCCCAGCTGCCACCCCACTGTGCATCTGTGGGACTCCTGCAAGCCAGCTGGCTCCTTGCTAATGGCTGAGAGTCTGAGAAAACTCTTAAGTTGTCACCTTTACCTGTTCTGGCCTGTGGACATTTTGTAAAAACCATGAGCTTGGAGANAGTCTGTGTGGACAGGAGNTATAGAAATAGTCCTCAGGAGAGCCCACCAGCTCGGGAATTCAATCCCTCCTAAGCCACCATTTTCAAAGGGAGGTCCAAGGATCACCTATTCAGCATCTTACCCAGCCGATTTATTAAACATGCAGACTTCAGGCCGACTGAGTCGCCGATGCCTGAGTCAGTTCTCTGCATTTTAACACTAAGCACCCTGGAGTTTGAAGCTCAGTTCTCATCCCATGGACCACGCTTCCCTTTGCCTCTCTGGAGTACCTCCTTTGTGGCACTGGTTGTATTTAATGCCGGAGATGTGAGAATAAATAAGACAAGGTATCAGCCGGGGAGGAGATAATTGTTTCCAGAAATTCTTGTATGAAACTGTATTTTCTGGGGGAAAGAAAGTATGTATGGGTGGGGGTGGGGTGGGGGTTTGATTCACTTCTACCAACTCTTCTCACCTTTCAGGATTTGGGACTTTCTTTCTAAGGGATTCTCTGCAAATGTCTAGCTTATAGGAAATGAAAGGTCATTTGGACAGGAGTCCTGGGAATGTGATGCCATCTGGTTTGGCAGTGTGAGATTTTAATAAGAGCCACACTTAGGTTTTGCATGACCCCTCTGACAAGCCCTGCAAATAGACAGATCTAGAAGTATTTGTTGCATGCACAGAATGCTTTGGGCAGCTGTTTACCCATTTCCCAAAGCCCCTTCCTTTGCAGTTTTCTGCTTATGCAAAGCAAGCCTCAGTTTTTCTTTACATAGTTGAGTAGGGGCTGGGGGATGGCTCCGTTGATAAAGAATTTGCTGTGTATTCGTGAAGACTTGGGAGCTCCACCCTCAGAGCTTCTGTGAAAAAGCAGGGTGTGTAGTGCACTCCATGATCCCAGAGCTGGGGAGGTGGAGACAGGAGGATCTCTTGGGATCACTGGCAAACATGGCCTGAATGGTGAACTTCAGGCCAGTGAGAGAGACTGTCCCAAAAAATAAGGTAGACTGTGCCTGAGGAACCNGGCAATGTAGAAATAAAGCAGTGGACAGCAGAGTCCATCTCAGCTGTCTGTGAGACTCCGTGTGTGCCCCCCAGACTCTGTCTTCCCATCTGTCAAGTTAGTTGTCCTACTGTGTGCCTCATAAAATCTGACACCTAAGGTGGATGAGGGTCTTTGGGAAGGGAGAGCAACCCCAGGCACACAAAGCATTATGGTTAGTGATACCCCGGCTTCTGTATCTCAGCTGAAAAGCAGATCAGGGAGAAGCCAAATGGAATGACTGATCCCATGTCTCATCTTAAATCCTGACTCTACAAATACAGATTTCCAGTATTCCAATTAATCCTTACAAAAAGTTGGAGAACTAGGTAAGACAGATGTTATCAGTACAGTGAGGAGATTGGACTAGATAGTTTCTGGGGCCTCGTCCAGCTCTCAAATTGAATGATTCTGTTGTTTGCCAGACAAGAAAACTGAATTGGACTGAACTGAAGCACTGGGAGGTAGGAAGAGGTGGCTGAGACCACATGATCTCTGGAAACAAGAGTTGAGTGTATGTGGGTCCCCTGGCCTCGCCTCACCTGCTTTGCTTGTCACAAATGCCATTGCCTCCCTCTGGGTCTTCCNTAGCTGAGTTTGACCTTCTGTATGGACAGATTGGCCCTTTTCTCCTGAGCACTGTCACTCACAATACAGTCTTTCTGCATAGATTTGGATATTCGGGGCAGTTGCTGTGTGCAGGTGCAAAGGTCTTGAACTCTTTCCCCATGGAGGACAGTCACCACTGGATTGTCCTCAGTGGCATGGAAGCTTTACCATGGAGCTTTGCCCGCTCATGCCTGGCTCCTTCCTCTGCTTTCCTTGCCACCGCGGAAGGCAGAATGGGTGGTTCTTCTTTGCTGCTTTAGGCACTAATGGTTTGTATTATTTAAAATTAGTTTGTGTGCCNGGAGGCCACTTCCACAGGCACAGAGTAAGGAAGTGGGTAAATACATAAACTGGGAGCCAGCAGCGCATACCAGGAGTGGTGTGCCCTGGAGGGCAGTGCAGAACTCCAGCACTCAGCATCTCTGCCTTACCTAGCCTCCCACTCTGACACGGGGAGGGCACACGACGGGCCTTGCTCTCCATTCTGGGCCACACTGAGCTGCAGGAGGTCATCAAGCGTCGAGGCAGACTCTGATTAACACTGCACCAGGGCTTGGTGTGTCGGAAAAGCATGCCTTCCTCGAGAGACATTAAATATTAATAGCAGCAGTAGAGGCAGAGGGTAAACAAAGCGAGTTGTCAAATGTTCCTTTTTAAGGGCAACTTTGTTCCTTCTATGGCTGGGAGTAGAATGAGTCCTTCAAGCGAGGATCAGAGGCTACGAGCTCCTTGGGTCCTATTTCACTGGGCTCAACAAGTCAGGACCAGCCAGACTCTCCGCTGTCCCAGGAGGAGAAGCATCTGGGCCTGTTCCTGACTTAATGGCTGTGGGTGTCTTTGGAAGCATCGCCAAGTCCTAGCCTGGCTGTCCTTTCTAGGGACAGGCTATCTCTCAAGATAGCCTAAGTTCAGAAGGACAGANATGGTCGGATGAGAAAGAGCTCTCCATTGCCATCCCTTCTGATCTCTTACCACCTGGCAAAGTCATATCAGACACGTAGATCCTCAGAAAGAACTTTGTCACCTGTCCATTGTAAGACCAGCCACTAGGGAGACATGGCTGCTGCACCTGGGAGCTGTAGAAGGCCTTTGTGGGGGCAGGGTCTAGCTCCCTAGGATTCTGAGGGCAGGACAGAAAAACTGCAGCACTGGTCTGCAGGCCAGAGATGGGAGGTGTGTTCTGTAAGGGATGACATGCTTGGTAGTTCCCTAGTGCTGCTGTCTGAGTAGCACATTTAGAAGCCAGCTTGTCCACAACTGAGCTCTACGTGTCTNCTTCCTGTGTCACATGATGCACTGTGCTGTGCACTTTGCAAGTTCCTCAGGATGCAAGCATGGGCGAAGCAGACAAAGCCTCCTCCCAGCCTAAGGTTCAGCAGGGAAACTGAACAGATGGGTTGTGAGCAGTAACTGTAAAGTGGGGTAAGCACTCCAGTACTGAAAAGGTAAGGTGCCGAGGGAGACTGTTTTGTAGGGGTGGTAGAAGGCTTCTCAGAAGAAACAGTGGTGATGGCAAAGTGCCAGTGTCTAGCCATGTGGGATGCTTAGGAGAGAATGGGCAACAAGCNGGACAAAAGGGCAGGAAATGAGAGTAGAGGCAGGTTTTAAGAGAGACAAGGGACCAGGCCTGCNGGCCCCATGAAGTGGAGTTTCTGAGCCAGACAGCATGAGTGTGAGCCAACTGCAGCCAGGTAGAGTACTCTCCTCCAAATGTAGTGCTCTGGNCTGTGTAGGTACAGAGTTACGGAGACCAAGGACCACCATTTGCATTCCTACCTTCACCCTCTGCTAATACCTTGCCAGAGTCAGGGTGCTCACAGCAGCCTGGCTGTCCATCAGTTTTCCTCCTGATGGCCTAGCTTGGCCTTCTTGAGTCTGCAAAGTGACTTCTTTACCCTTCCAGACACACCCCCGTTATGCACTGAAAGCCAGCAGTCATNGGGTGCTGTGTGTTTCTCTTCCTAAGGTTGGGCATCTCCCATTTCTTCCTTTGCTTCTCATATGGCTTGGTTTCTCTGTGGCACCAGCTCAGATCCCTTGTGGGTTTGTTTGTTTGCTTGTCACAGTCCTTCTACAAGAGGTGACCATCTAGTCATAGTGCTCTGTGTTAGTCTGACTAGAGCTGAAATTAGAGAAACAGTTCCCTCCTTGGCCCTGAATACTCTGCTACTGTTAACACAGCCTAAGGGTTCACGTCTCACCTCTTCTTTATGTGTGTATGGTGTATNTATAGTGTATGTAGGTGTATGGTGTGTGTGTCAGTGCATGCATATGCATATGTGTATGTATGGTGTGTTCATGTGTGTGTATGGTGTATGTATAGTGTATGTAGGTATATGGTGTGTGTGTGTTTGTATACGCACGCACCATGGCTTGGGGTCACATATAGAGGTTTGAAGTGTCCATCTTCCTCTGTGTTTTAGGCAGAGTCTCTTGTTAGTGTTGCTGTATGTGCCTGGCTAGCTGACCTGTGAGCTCCTGGGGATTCTTCTGTCTCCACCTCCCTCACCTTGTTGGACCGCTGGGATTACAGACATGCTCTCCCGGGTCCAGTTTTCTAAGGGTTCTGGAGATCAGAACTTTGGTCCTCACACTTGTATTACAATTGCTTTACCCACTGAGCTTTCCCAAGCTCATCACTTAACAAATGATAGTTGGTCACTTGGCTCATATTAAGCTTATGGTTCTAAAACTACACGAACAAACACAGCCCATTCATACATTTTCTGTCTCTGTTAATGACCACGTACCCTCTGTTTATAGGCTTGCTATCGATCTCCTGAATCCAAACGCAAGTCTTTACATTTTCCATGTAATATTTCACTTGGATGCTCTACCTAGAGAGAGGAAAGATCCCTTGCCTGTATCTATTGCACCCTTGAGTAAAGAGGAGGGCCTCTCAGAAAGAAAGGACTGTATCCGCTCAGTATTCTATTGAATCATTTATAGTTTGCTAAGTGACCATGCTTCCAGTGTTGTGGTCCCTGCAAATTTGATCAGCATACTCTAGGTGGTTGCACTGCTNATCCTGTCCCCAGTCCCTGTCTGGTGAACTCAGTATGGGAGCAGGAGGAAGGCAGNGAACCCCTGGATGCATCCAAGCACAGGACTATTCAATCATTGTCAGGTTGTAATTGGCAAATGCGACAGCACAGGAGTGTTTTCCTGTTTTGTGCTTAGAGCTTGTTATCAGCCAGGGTTTAATTGCAATAGGATTTATGACCATGGCCCACAGGAGGGGATAGATAGATCTCTGTCTCTTTCATCCTCTCTGGCCACAGAGGGGTCTTAAGGGAGGGGGAGAGACAAGAGGGACAGGGTCTAGAAACCCCAAGGTGGCTGTAGCCAGACACTGAGGTCCCCCTAAGAGCTCCCCACATGAATATTCATAGCTTCCATGGCTTAGGTAGCTGCCTTCTGAACCTTATCTCTTTGCTGCAGCCTAAGAAGACAGGGAAGAGAGGTCTCCAAGCTCCATTTTACAGAAAGGGAAACTGAGTCAACAATGGATATGGGTCAGTCAGGGACACTGGGGAAAAGTCATGAACAGAATTGGGGTGGAGTCTGGACGTAGGTTCTGATGTCCCTGCAGAACACACACAGCTCTGGCATTAGCCATGGTGGTCCCATCTCTGATGGTCCCATTCTCTCTCGCATCATTATTGAGGAGACAGTGCAAGAGACACATTGTGTACCCTGAAGCCTGGAAGTGCTCTCCACGGTCCCTGCTGTGATGATTTTGGACATGCTGTGTGAAAGATGTCGTGCCAGGCACCAAGCAATGCAGGAGTACACCTGGCCTTTCAACAGGAACAGTGGTGACAGTGTGAGCANTCACGCGGCCTGGAGGCTCATCTTGATTACAGTCCTAGATACCAGAAAATGCCAGTACATGGATCTGTTGTACCATGGAGCCAAGGTGAGGAACTTTCAGAAAAGGGCTCTGTTAGTTACTTTCTGTATCACAATGACAAACTGCTTTGCAGAAACCAACTCTCAGGAGAGAGAAGTTTCAGCTTATTGTAGCAGGGAGGCATGATTGTGGCAGGTGTAAGGGACTGTGACTATTTACATAGTCCCATTGNACAGAGCAAGAAGCAGAGGTCCCTTCCAGAACCACACGTCAAAATAANATCACATGCTGGGGCTGGAGTGTTCAAAACGTGGGCCTGTGGGGGCCACTTCAAATCCAGACCATAATGAGAACTAATCCTAGTCTCCCACCCTCTTACTAAAATTTGTATATATTTATTGAATGGGGTCTCACTGTGTTGCATTGGCTGGCCTATAATTCTCTGTGTAGATCAGACTGCCTCTGCCTCCCAAGTGCATGGATTTAAGGAACACACCACACCACCTTTCCAGCCTTTCCTTCCTTCTTTCTCTCTCTATTCTTCACAGTTTTCTGCTGACTCAATTATCAAGTGATAAATTCCTTTTGTTTGTGCCTATGCAGAGTCCATGGGTTTGGAGGTCAGAGGTCAACCTTAGGTGTCATTCCTCAGGAGCCATCTACTTTGCTTTTTGGCACAGCCTGGAGCTCCCCGAGTAGACTACATTGGCCGGCCAGTAAACCCCAATGAGTCAACTGTCTCCACCTCCCCGGCACTGGGACAAAAGTGTGCACCACCATGCTTTGCTTGAGTTCTGGGGCCGGAGCTTAGGTCTTTCTGTTTATAAGACAAGCCTTTTACCCACTGAGTCTTCTCCCCAGCCTCTCAGCTGATCAATTTCTATCAGTTATTTACTGAGAATCTACTGTGCTCCAGGCACCCATCCAGTTGATGTGATCCTAGTCATGAATACAAAGATCCAGTCTGTGGCTAGGCCTCTCTTGTGGCAGGGGCTGGGACATGCAAGATAAAGTGTTGTGCCCATGTCATGGAACCCCCAGAGACTACCAAGGAGCCGGTTTCCGATGCAAGCACACAAGAGTCTTTTTATTGTCAGATTCGAATCTGGGCCACCAACCTATGCTCCAACACAGGGGATGGAGGAAAATTTGGCGGCGGCGGGCCCAAGTGCAGAGACTTTTTACAGGGAAAAAAACCACAAGCTGGGAATTGGCTACTTGGGATTNGGTAGAAAGGATATGGGACAAGATGATTTTTTGAAACTATTGGTCCAGACTTTGGGCTCGAACCCACATTTGAAACCATTGGGCTAGACTTTTGGCNGGGAACCACAACCTACTGAACAGGATTATCTGGATTGCTCAGCAGGATTATCTAGATAGCTTCAAGGGCCATAAATCCCAGACAGGATGTCTGCAGGAGTATCTGGATCTTGTTAAACTTTACTTCCCTGTATCTGTTCAAGTTGCCATGGCACATTCCTGAGATTCTTCCTGGAACTGAGGACAGCAGATGGTCTGAGATGGTGGCCCTTTCCCTAAGATGGAGCCTGTAAAGTCAAGTCTAGGCCTTCACAAAAGCACTTATGAAAAGGGTGATGCTTATTCTAATAGAGCAAGTATGGAGGATGGCAGGGTCACTTAGGAAGGGTTTGTGACTCAGCCTGGGAGGGAAGGCTTCCTAGAGGAGATTTGACTCAAATCAAAGTCAATAAATAAATAGTTAAATAAAATGTTGGTATCAATATGGATGAAGGAGCATGTTCAGGTGCTATAGAGAGAGGAGAAAGGTAAGGGCAAGAGAGAATATGGTGGGTGGAGAGGAGCCTAGGGAGGTAGGCAGTGGACAGATCATAAAGGACCTTAAGAGCCCTGTCCTGTTAGAAAAGGTTTGGACATTAGCCTTCTTCCAGGTGAGGCTGCTGAAGAGTTAGAAGCAGGGAGGACCCTGATCCCACATTTGGTCTGAAGGGTCTTCCAAGTGGGGGCGGAGAGTGTGAGGGAGGGGCTCGTGTTGGAGAGCAGGTGAGAGGGGTTCATGTTGCAGGGGGTCCTCCAGAGTCCTGGGCACTTCCGACTTCACCAGAGTGGTCCACACAAGAGGACCACTTTGNTGAGTGAATCTGGAACTTATGAGACAGGTGCAGACTAGAGTTCTTCCCCTCTTACTAACCCTGGGCTACTACTGCTGACCAGTACTAGGAGCCGAGTCAGAGGATGGGGTAGTTATTGAAGCTAGGAATACATTGCTAGCATGGGAGGGAAGGCAAGCCCGGGGTAGACCCCAGGGAGCACCAAACTGGGAGTACAAGCAAGAAAATGGAACCCAAAATGGCCCAAGAAAAGGAAGCCATTTGGGGAGGTCACAGATTACACTGAGAACATGGTGAGAGTTGGTGGGCCTCTCTCAGAAAATGGAAAGGCACAAAAAGAAGCTAGGAGCCTCTCCAGTCTGATAGGTGAGCACATACTGGTTTAGGCTGAGTCCTCCCCATCCCTCCCTTTCTCTTTCTGGGTTTCTCTTTCCTAGACATCATTTTCCCCACCAATGCCTTCCTGGTCAGGTAGGAAGAATGACATTTGCAAAGGGCTCAGGGATTTTTCAAATCCCAGTGGTCCCAGGGAAGGAAAGGTCACATGCTGATGGCTTTATTGCATAGCAGGGTACGCAGGCACCTCATCATCTCCCCTGTGGGGGCCCATAGACTCAGGGCCAGAGGTCCTGTTTTTGAGGCAGAGCTGGAGGAAGAGAACAGAAAATAGGGTACAGATTCCTTTGGGCTCCAGCTTGAGCTTAATTTTGGTGAATGAAGGCATCGTTTTTCCAGCCCTTCTCTGCACAGCACATCCGGTCCCAGGGTTCCGGGTGGATCTGTTCTCCAAGCACAGGCACAGAGGAAGGAGCATGCTATGCAGAGAAGGTACTTAGGTGTCATTAAGAATTGGGTGTGTGGGAAGTTACATGATGGTAGGAGGCTGAAGTCTAGGGTAGGTGGCCCAAAACACCAAGATGGTAAGGAAGGGGTCCAGATTGTTTGGCAAGCTGGAGGACCTGGTCAATTTTAATAAATAAAATTAATTTATTTATTTAATTTTTTTTTTTGCCTTGTTTTGTTGAGACAAGGTTTCTTTATGTAGCCCAGGATGGCCTTGAACTCTTGACCCTTTGGCCCCAACCTCCCAAGTGCTGAGGTTACAGGTGTGTCCCAACCACACCTGACTGGCTGAGGTTTTGAAATGGAAGTAATCACAGCGAAGTGGTGTGGAGGAAGTAGAGACTGATTCGCCCACGTTCACATTTGGATTCTGTATGATGAAGCTTAGTCATTCACTCATTGTGAACTGAGTGACTTCTACGTGCAGTGTCTAAGCCTCAATGCCAGAAATGCAAAGACAATTATGATGTGGTCCCCGTTTCAGAAAGCAGACAGCATGGCTGAGGAAAGGATGTAATGAGCTCAGAGCCTCCGCAGTCCCACCTGCCGTTCACCTATTCTGCACTGAACCTTTCTCCAAGAAAGGAGGAGAACTTCCAGATNAGCGGCCAACCTTAGCCACCAGTACTCCAACCAGCGCTGGGTGGGAAGGGGCTTCCAGGCAGGATCATCCCTACACTTCATTTTGAGAATCTAGGTCCTCTTGGAAAGCCTGTTTGCACAGCCCTGGGATGAGATTTTTAGCTCAGAGTGTTGGAGAGGGCATGGGCTGGGATTAGGAGGCAAATCCTCTAAATATTTGCTGCAGGGATCTCGTCACTCCCAAGAGNGGCAAGAATGCTGAGGCAGGGACTTCTTGTCACTCTGACAGGCAGTTGGAGGTCTGGCTGGATGATTTCTCTCACTGACCAAATGATCTTGAAATGGGGTCCAGCTGCCCTGTGCTTACCACAGACCTGGTTCCTTAATTTAAGGAATAGCTAGGGATTGCCCAGCAGGTGGTGCAGGGTGACGGGTAGGAAGGATGAAGTGCTCACACATAGCTGGGTGGTGGGTAANAANGCTNACGGGAATGGGTNAACCACAGGTGCNACTGNGCNTGTTTGCACTTTTGGGTTGCCGGCAGCTCTCTTGATGCTTTTTCTGCAGGCTGAGCTTGCTCTTAGGGGTAGTGAACATGCCTAGGACTNAAGCTAATACAGACAGGGAGGGCTTCCCACTCTGACTGCCTGTTACTTCCCAATTTGTTTAGAAAAAGACTATAGACTCAGGAAATCCAAACCCCAAAGCTTAAAAAAAGAAAAACACACCCGTGGGCTCTAGAAGTTGATTTGTGATGTTGACTGTTGCAAGCCATTTGATCCCCATTTCCTCCTGCTTACCATCCATATTACCAGGTTATGTTCAGAGACTAAATGAGATGATACAAG
>LZPO01108167.1:35388-60535 GCA_001675575.1 Neotoma lepida | reverse complement strand
ATTATTAAAACATTCGATGTACAACTGCAGGAGAGATAATATACAGATATCTTGAACATAAATAGAGGTATAAATTCTTATCCTAATAGTGAAATGAGATGTGTGTTTATAGCAGGAGTGGCTGAGTGGAGAGCCCAGAAGATGGACTGCAGGTTCACGAGGGCCCAGGCCCTGCATCTTGTCAAGAGTGGCCATCAGGGCTTTCTTCCAGGGTCCATTGAGGAGATGCTGCACGGAAAAGAATAAGACTAAATGGGGGTTGGATGAGAAAGACAGTCTGGATAAGAGCAGATGGAGAGAATGGAGCCTGGAAAGCTTAGGAAGCAAGTGGCCCCCCGTCCCCCGTGACACATANGCAGTGTCAGCTGTGTGGAGTTAAAAAGGCTGTCTGAGCAAAGCCTTTGTTTTACAGTGTAGGAAATGGGTGTGGTGATATGCGCCCATAATCCCAGCTCTTAGGAGGCAGAGGCAGGAAGCCAGCTGGAGCCGCATGAGACTTTGTCTCAAAAAATCCAAAGCCAAACCAAAACAAAATGGAAAAACCAACTTATTTCACATAAAATAACATGACTGGATGCCAATTCTATAAAAAGCACTGCAAGGAAAAAAAAGAGAGAGGACAGAAGAGAATAATATCCATTGAGACAATGAAAGCACACCAGAAAGGCATGTACCCCCCCCCAAAAAAAAAACAACCCAGGAAAACAAAGGACCTTGTGTAAGAGGCTATTGCTCTGACAAAATGCCTGAGACATCGTGTCCAAGGGAGGAAAGATTTAGTTGGGCTCATGTTTATGTTTTCACAGATGCCATCGCATTGTTGGGTGACTTTATTGTTTTGGGCTTGTGGTGAGATGGAATGTCACAGCCGGCAGTCACCATAGAGTAAAGCTATTTATTTCATAGTGGCCAGAAAGAAAGAAGAGAGAGAAGAGAGCCTGGAATCCCAGTACCCCTTTAGAGGGCCACCTCAAGGGCCTAATGTCCCTCCACTAGGCTCCATGGGGAAGCTAGACTACCTTCTAGTAGTGCTCTGGTGTGGTAACCAGGCTTTGGGGAACACTTAAGACCCACACTATGGACTGGGAAGATGGTTTAAGGAGGACCTGAGTTCAGATTCCCAGCACCCACATAAAAAGCTCGGAGTGGCCACACACATGCCTGTCACCCCACTACTCTGGAGGTTGGAGACAGGCCTTGCTGAGGTTTGCTGGTCAGTAGGTCTAGCTTAAACTATGGGAGTATCAAGGAAATAAGGGGTAGAGCAGGACCCCTAACGCCATCCTCCACACATGCACACAGGCTTGAATATCTTCACACACGTGTGTGCATACACTACACACACATGCATTACACACAAAAAAGAAGAGGAAAAAAATCCGAACTATAACAGCACCCTGGAACAAAGCTGCTTACATAGGCTGTGACCCAGTATGGGGGTCCTGTTACTGAATGTGGGAGTCAATTNGGCAATGGTAAAATGTTTGTGTGTGTATGTGGGGGGACATGTGTGTGCGAGGCTATGTGTGNGTGCCAGGCTATGTGTGTGTGCCCATGGGTGCACTTGTGTGTGCATGCACTTGGATATATACTAGTGGGGGCTCAAGGTTGTCTTTCTTGATGGCTGTCCACCTTGTATACTGAGACAGGGTCTCTCTCATTTGAATCCCGAGCTCACTGATCTGTTAGCTTGCTCCAGGGATCCCGTCTTGCCTGTACATGCTAGGATTGCGGACAGGCCCCTATACTCACCTGGCATTTATGTGGGGCTGGGGAGGTAAGCTCCAGTTCTCACACTTGCTTGGCAGGCACTTCACCTGCAGTATAAGGTTTTGGAATACTCAGTGACCAAACATACATGACAGTGTTTTAGAGCTTTGCTCTTGTAGAAATATTATGGTGTAATTACAGAAGACGAAGCCTTCTTTGCCTATCACTCCTCAGGAAGTAGATACCGATGAACATATCTTTGGATTGTACTGGATTAGCATGTTGGTTTTATTTTTATTTCTTTCACTTTATTTTACTTTTTATCTTGTTTTTATTTTATTTATTTTTCCTTTTATTGAGAATAGATTTTTCCTCTCATATAATATATCCTGGCTATGGATATATTCTACTTCTTCCAATTCCTCCCCGCCTCCGGTACCATCAGAATCCACCCCGTTTCTGTGTCTCATTAGAAAACAAACAGGCTAAATGTTTGATTTTTAAAAATGCTGTTTGAGTTGCTGACTTAGGTTTTATAAAACATCATTAAATGAACGTTGGCTTGAGATTGGGAAAGACTTTCCAACCATTTCTGAAATGGCNCCACACATACTTCTACCACTTTGTACTAAGTATTTATACAAAATGCTGTTCTCAGCATTGATGATTATAAAATCAAAATATTGATCATCTCTGAAAAAGGTCTACATCTGCAGTATCGAATATTCAGCCAAGACTTAATGCTTTCTATAAAAATAAACAAGTACATCCATCTTATTAGTATGCAAATTTGCTCTTTCTTTAATAAATGGTAAAATTATATGTACATGAAAGTTACTTTAAGATAAATTTCTTTATGATTTATTATCAGGAATGTTTGATTTGCATATCTATTTTACATATCTGAGGTCATGTTAATTTTTTGGGGGGGGCAGAAATATGCCACTGAAAACATGCTCAAAAGTATTTAAAAATGACACACAACATAGGGGATACTGTAAATCAGGAGAAAAGCTGTAGAAAAGGTGTGGCAATATTCAAGACAAATGAAAAGTGGAAAAAAAAGACACAATTTCATGAATGCAAACTAAGATGCAAGGAACAGAAGAAAAAGTAAACATTGTAAATATTTCGGAGAATTTTAGCATCAAAGGGAAATCCACGAGATGAAAATTCATAGGGAGAAAATGACAGCAGGACTCTGCAGGGAGGTGACAGAAACAACAGCAGAACGCAGAGCAGCCACAGTTCGTGAGACCCCATGAAATCACAAGTATCTGGGCTGGGGATGTGGCTCATTTAGTGGAGTGTTGGCCTAGCACGCATGAAACCCTGGGTCTCATACTAAGCACTGCAGGAAAATAGGCATGGTGGTGAACATCTGTAATCCCAGCACTGGGCAGGTGCAGGCAGGAGGATCAATTCAAGGCTATCCTTGACTATACAGGAAGTTCAAGGCTAGCCTGGGGTACATGAGACCTGGTCTCAAAAGCAAACAAAAACACCCCCCCAAAAACCAAAAAAACCTGCTTAAAGCAGTATGTTGAAAATAAGAAACAGTGTACTTGAGACTATTGATNTAGAAGGACCGAAATCCATTCTATCAAAGTCATCAGGTCTTAAACAGAAGGAAAAGCCCATTGGGCAGCTAAGCAAAAAGAACGGGTGACTTATATGAGAAAGCAAATGGTATTGTCATCAGACTCTTCTGCAGCCGTATGTTATGACAGAAGAAAATGGAATAACATATTAAAGGTACTCCAAAAAGAAAATGTGAACACAAGCCAAGGGTTTCTACGTTCAGCAAGATTGACCTTCAAGCATAAAGAGCACAAACTATTATTAATGTGACATGGAAGAGTGGAGACACCATCGTTCCCACGAGCTCTTCTCCAGGAATCTGCGGAAGAATGGGTTTCAGATAAGCAAGTGAGATGTCCAAGGCACAGGCACCAAACACCTGGTGACACGTGGGACCAATGCCAGGAGAGGGTTGGGAGGCTGTATCCTACTCTGTTGAGGGCAGGATGCTCTGAGGATGGAGATGAGGTGTAGCACTGGAATGTTGGGGATGGAGTGCTGTGTGGAAAGCATTTTAAATGTTTTTATAATCGTAATTTGCTGTAGTGATGTTAGTATTGTTTTGTTATTCTGAGACTGCTGTGTGTGTAATGTGAGATGGAGCGAGGAAATGTCATCACGACGCTGTCATTTTTGTGTCCTTGAGAACCAGCGTTTTCAGTTCACAAAACACAGCACAGAGTAGGACAGAAGAGGCAAGGCTGTGGAGTACATTTTAAACACATTCCGAGCACACACACATACATCACACAAACTCACGCATATTCAGATGCATACACACACACACACACACACACACACACACACACACACACACACGCTTCCAACTAGGTCTGTTGAATGAGGCCTGGAAACTATACAGTAAATGTGATGAGCATCTTTTATGCATGATTATAGTTATGACACCATTTCTTTCCCATGGAAGAAAACAAGGTTCCTGTGAGGACTGGCCAACCCCAGGCCTGGATGATGGATATACAAGATGTTGACCCTAGGACAGGTCATGTCAAAAGGATGTAGGAACCAACTTAATAAGACTCCCCATCAAGCAAGGGTGACAATTTTGGCTCTAATAAGAGTAGAAATGCCTTGAGTTGAAACCCATGTTGAAATGAGAGCTGTATATACTTTCACATTAATGAGTTCATAACGACATATTAAAAAGTAACTAATTGGTCATCTTCTGAGGATGACAAGGAACCAATTAATCTTGAAAGCTGGGTGAATAAAAGGAAATAGATATTTATCCTGTCATTCCTATCTGAACTGTAGCTCTGGGTAACCAAATAATAGCCGAAGGGCTCCCTCTGTGTGGCAGTCCTCAGCTGATTTCTGAAAATCGAAATGAGTTGTGAGTTTGGGTTGATATTTTAGATAAGCAAGCACCAATGGCTGCTAATATTCTTCTTTTACAAGAACCCNAAGCAGGCCTAGTGTGCATTNTGATGAAAGGGCATCACCATGGTCATGGTGATTGAACTCTCGGGCAGGGGAGTTGGTGAGAGTCACGTGAACGTGTCAGCAACAGGATCCAGATGGAGGGAGGCTCCATGGGGCAGAAGAGCAGAGGGAAGANGTGGGAGAGGACTGTNAATTTGAAGACATAGAAGATAGCCTTAAAAGCTTGGCAAGACTAGCTACCATGTCTAGCAGTGTACATGGGTGATAAAAATCATAAAAAGAACATGCACAGGGAAGCGATTGCACTAAACGGAAAGTGGTTACTTTTCGAGGAGGAGGGGGCTGTGGGTAATGGGACACAGGGGCCCTTCTGGATGGCCAGAACTTAACCTTAGGCTACTGTACTAAGCCACTGATTTGTTTTGTGTGGTACTTTATACTTGTGTTTTAGCTAAGGATGAGCTGATTAGAAATAAAAACAAAAATATAAGTAGAATGTAAGGCTGTAGGGATGGAATGAGTTTATTTGGGAGAGGGAGAGGGATAGGTGGGGAAGATATGCCAGGACTGAGCCTCAGGGGCACCCCAACATTTGAAAGCCTGGAAAGAAGGAAAGATTGAGGAGGAGCTGTCATTGAGTGTGCATTTTCTATCACCATAAAATACATGAGGCAGGCTTATTGCATAAAGAAAAAGTTTCTACAGCTCACACATTGGAGACTGAAATCCTATGATCTGTTAGCCCTGCATGTTTGGCCATCAGTGAAGGCTTAGGGCAGATAGCTTCAGAGTGACAAGAGTGTGTGCGAGCAAGAGACCACACCTCNAGCTAGGAAGGGAGACTGCTGGGTGGGGCCTGCTGGCTGGCTCTTTTTATAACAATTTTCATTTTCTTCTTCTTTTTCTCCTCCTCCTCCTCCTNCTCCTCCTCCTCCTTTTGTTTTTGAGAACTNAAGATCCCATGGGANGAANCTTAATCCTTTCTAGGGGCAAGATGTCCAGTGACCCAAGGACCTCCCATGAGGCCCTACCTCTTAAAGGCTTCACCATAGCTCCCATTGTTATACTAAAGACTGGCCCTCCAACATGTGAACCTTTGGGACAAACAATGTCCAAGTCACAGCAAGGCAGGACAAGCCAGCTACNACTCTGGATCAACAGCAGAACTGGCTGGCAGGGAAGTCTAGGGAAAAAGCAAGCTGTCCTCTAGTGAGGGTAAGCTGTGACATGGAGACAACCATTNTTACAGGACTGTTCCCATCCGAGTACTAACCAGGCNGATCCTACTTAACTTCTGAAATCAGATGAGCTCAGTCACACTCAGGCTGGTGTGTCCAAGGGANCCTTGAGTGCCATGAAAGGAGGGTTACAGGATCTNTTCTGCTGACGTCCTTCAGNCNCATCCTATCCGTTGCCTNAGCCAGTGTGGGTTGCTGAANCTNGACCTGTAGCAAGGCAACCTGNTCANAGCAGGGCCTGAAGGATGGAAGGCTCCATGCTTATAGACAGCAGCTACCAACTGTGGAGAGAGGGTGCCTGTCAGATGGGGAGTTGTCAGTTGGGGTGTCTGATACCCTTTGCTATCTGCCTATGCAATGCTGGAGAATCAATTCTCCCAGCATCTTACCTTTGCCTTCCCTTTAAGAGCTAGCCAGGCACAGCTACATGTCATCCCAGTGGTAAGAGAGCGCCTTGCACTGGAGATGAAGGCAGGCCAGGGCTACTGGAGACCCAGCCAATGGGATCTGATGGCCGCCACTCAGCATGGAGGAACACAGGTAGCCAATGTTCACTGAGGGGCTAGAGCCAAGAAGCCACGGCTGAGCCAGTTACAGCTTCAGAGCAGTCTGGCAATTTCAAGGAGCATTTACAGTCCTGGGCACTTGGAATTCTCTTCTTTGTAGGTGTGTTTACTCNGGCTCAGAACTACAACCTCCAGCTACCTATCCTGCCCAGGGGCAGAGGCCATGTAGCAAGATGGCCTGGTGATAACGAGTTGGGCTTGGGTTGGCTCACCTCTGGCATCTACCTCTTGCAGTTTCTGTAAGAGATGGCTTATTTTGTTTCAGAGCTCAGAGCAGCACTAGCCACACAGGGATGGGGTGGAGGAGCAATCTTAGTAGACCTGGTGATAAGCACCCTGAAGGCTCTGCCTGCTTCACTGCCCTCTGTCAGGAACATAATGGTATTCATCATTCTCTACCAGGCAAGCTCCATATATGCATCTCTCATGCAGGTGTAAGGGACCCCAGGGGCGATTTTCTAGGTGGAAAAACTGAAGCCCATGGGGACAAAGTCTTCTCTATCACTAGAATTTTCTCTCTCATTCTGTATTTCATTGCCTCAAAGTCAAAGTGTTATAGATCTTTTATATTGGGGTGTGGAAAGGTTGGAGGCCTCACTAGGTCTGGATGTGTGTCTGTCAGCAGTCTTGCTGGTCTTGGGAGGTGATGCTTTGCATCAGTTATACATATGCGGTTGTTTTCTAGCATATGTGATGAACTTTCAGTGAACTGGACCAATCCCATGCTGTCTGACATCCGAGGGATGCCTAGGGAATAGGGGAATTTTGCATCTGTCCACAGATTCAGTCTAACAAGGTCACAGACAGACCAAACCTGTTAGACTCTTGTGGGATTGTGCTCCAGCCAACTGACCTCAAATGTGTTCTAACCTTGTCCGCCAGGGCAGCCCCATCTGGTAGCCAAAGCCTGCATCTGGGAAACGCAGGTGGCTGGTTTGCATGACATGGAACAACTTGGGAAACCGGACNACATGGACCGTTGGCTGAACTTCTGCAGAAGTTCATGTGATGCTTGGCATCACATAGGGGCAGACTGTCTCATCTCCTCTTCTGAGTTCACTCCTAGCCTCCAGGGGCCAGAGGAGGAGGCTCGAGCCTTGCTGGGCTCCACAGGCCATAGCTGTTAGGCCTGAAGCATTGAGCCGTAGCTAGGCCGCTTGGAATATCATATGCTTTCTAGGCATCAGCTTTTGGTTTGAAGAACAAAGAGACCCAGGACCATCACAGGCAGCCTCTCACGGTAGCAGTAGATCTTCAGCCTTGCCTCTCCATCCCCNACATGAAGGGCAGAGTCTATAGCTAGAGCAAGGATGAGGCAGAGCAGGAATCCTGGTGGAAAAGATCCTGACTGTGTCACCCACAGCATCTCTTGGCTCTGCCTCTGCCGGGGATCTGAGTTGTCCCAAAATGTCCTTCACCCATTTCGAGTCCAATCTGGGAGAGGGCAAGTGAACGTCCAGCTTCCTCTTGCTCTGCGCCGGGATCTGAACACAGTGACACCTCTACCCTCAGCTGTGTCAACTAGTTGGCAATTTTTATTTAGACATATTACTTTGGGGTCCTAATTAGTACTGAATAGACAGAACTAAAGTGCTGGAGGGCTTTTTTCTCTGGTTGGCAGAGAGAGAGTGGGGTTGCAGGCAACACAGCAGTAAGGATAAAGCCAGCTACCATCTTCTCTGTGTGGGGCACAGCCGCTGATGGCCCCACTAGAGAAGAGAGAGTCTACGTTCCTGGGAAAAGACAAGGAAGATGGGGGGCGGGGAGAAGGACGGCAGGAGCAGGCCAGCAGAGCAGGAGCGGTGGCATTTGTATAAAAAGACTCCCGAAGAGATTTATGTGGAAGTTAGTGCTGGAGAAAGCCACGCTCTAAGTGGAATATTAATGGCCTCCATTTTCCTGCCGTCTCCTGCAGGAGCACTTTGGAAGTGCAAGGGGAAAAAATGGCCTTGCAGTAATAACTGTTATTTATATAGGAGAGAAGCATTGGATCTATCAAAATGTGAGGTTTCAAGGTAATAACTGGACCCTCAGAATCATCATTATCTATTTAAAAGGCAATTTCCAGACTTGGAAGTTGATAGAAAAAACATGGCCCAGTCCTACCATGGTGGTAAATAAATTTGCCTTTTTATTTTTATGATTTGATTTTGTTCTGACTCCAATGAGAATTGATGGATAAAGGGAACTTCAAAGGGTGTGACTGGAGGATGACCTTCCCAGCATGCCTTCGCATATGTTGAACCAGGACTGTTGGGCACACCACATTTCCTGTTTCTACCTGGTCACAGCTGGAGGGAAAACAGTAGACAGAGAGGAGGAGACTTCTGCCTGAATCTATGAAATACCTTCTCAGAGGCTTGCTCCTGGCCTCTGCGTTCTACCTCTCTCTCACCTGCTGAGCTAACAACAGCCAGCAAACACATTCCTGGAAATTTTTTTTCCTATTTGTGTTACAACTATACATTTTTTTTCCTTGCAGAAAAAAAACAGGCACCATTTTGTGCACACTGTATTGTGATGGACCTTTCCACTACCTTGTGAACAGCCTTCTATATCTGTTCATATAAATCTCTACCTCCTGGCTCTTAAATATCCTCCAAAAACCTGTGTGCTATTAAGAAATGATGAAGTGTGTGTGTGTGTGTGTGTGTGTGTGTGTGTGTGTGTGTGTGCGCGCGCGCACGCTGTTGGGAATCAAACCTAGGGCCTCATTCATGTTAGACAAATGCTACTGAACTACACTCTCAGATTGGGAAATGGTGGAACCTTTAAGAGGTGGAGACCTGGGGGAGGTCAGTGGGGCATTGCTGTTAAAGTGGGTAGTAGAAGTCACCTTTCTGTCTCTCCTTTCCCTGTGAAAGCAATGTTGCTTCTAGCACCAGGCCTTGCCTTCCTGCAGGCCTTAAGGCAACAGAGCCAACCAGTCATGGATTGAAGCCCAAACTGTGAACCAATATAAGCCTCTTTTCTCAATAAAAGGAGTGACTCAGCTATTTGTCATAGTGAAGGAGAGCTGACCAGGGCTGGCCAGATGGCTTAGTGGGTAGAAGTGCTTGCTGTGTAGACTTGAGGACCTGAGTTCTTTTCCTGGAACCTATGATGGAAGGAAGGACCTGACTCCCCAGAGTTGTTTTCTAATCTCCATATGCAGGCATATGTAGCTCCCACTTACACACACACACACACACACACACACACACACACACACACACTGCTATGGTAATGATACATGTTTTAAAAAGAAAACTGACCAACATGCCTGCTTCCTTTTAAAAGCCACATGCTCTTCTGTGTGTGACTATCTCAGCACATAGTACGTCCTCTCTCTCTCTCTCTGGGTTCTCTCCATCCCTGTACCTGACTCTCTTTCTGGACTATTATTTCTAAAAGTGAGAGAAGTGGGTGAAAGGGTATGAACATTTTCAATTAGAATCAATTGAGCATTTTTGACCTTGAGATATGAAATCTGACACCTTCTGTCCTGTGGGTCATCTGGAGTCTTGGCATGTCATACCAGTGGTCACAGGAGAGAGCTTCAGGGTATCAGAGCTTGCTCATTTCAGGGCCAGGATGGAGGCTGAGAAAGAGTTGCCTCAGGAATGTGGGGTGTTTAGCCTCACTCTGTGGAAGATGAGAGGTGTTCAGTAGCCCTTGCTCCCTAGGCTGGTAGCAGTGACAGTTGCCTCTACNCTGAGGATGTAGAGACACTTGGAATGTGTTTCAGACTCAGCCGAGCTCCTTGTTCTGCTAACGAGCTCAGGGATCGGGTGCATGTGTGCATTTTAGCTCCTTCCTGTGTGAAAGAGGGAGGGACCATCATGCATACCTTACCAAGTGACTGCCTATACCGGCTAAATGAGATAACCTTGTCATCCTGCTGTGTGAAATACAGAGCACTACTTAAATGCCGGTTAAAAATTAATAATGGAGAACTATGTGTTCCTCCCTGCCTCACTACAGGGCTTAGAGCCGTGTGTCCTAAAGGACAGGTGTTTTGTCCTCATTGCCTTTTGACCTTGGGAAAGGTGTGTAATCTTCACAAGCCAGTCTCCGTTTGAGAGAGAGGTGAGTATATGGAAGATTAGTGGCCTCTTTAGCCAGAGAACACTCTTGTAGCCTGAGCAGAGGAGTGTTGGCACCTGCAGGTAGAGTGTGGGGCAGGTAGGTAGATAGACAGAGGGAACGACAGGTGGACAGACAGGTAGACAGGCAGTTGGAGGGAACAACACATAGAGAGATCCTAAGAGCAGGACATGAAGAACACACTTCTCCCTTCTCTAACCCTCCCTCCTGTCCCAGCCTGGTCAAGAGTGCCTGAGTTCACAGATCTCAATGCTGACAAGGAGGGTGACCCAGGAAATGTCCTGGAGAGCAGAGGGGGAGGAGCTTCTACTCATCCAACAGTGGACTGAGGCTTCATTTTTATTCTATTCCACTCCAGAAATCAGGAAATATTCATGAGTCGAGTCTATGGGATGGCAGGTCTCTCTGTCATTGTCAGGAGCTCCGGGTCCTGCAACAGAGAGGCGGGCAGAGCATAGCTTTCTTGCCTTCTCTTAGCATATTACGTCTGGAATTTCAAATAGGCAATTAACGCATTAATGAAGTTGTTCCTTTTAGAGACAGCAGTGGAAGATGGGGGTAGATGCAGTGTGGTTTAGAAGATGGGGCTGAAGTTCAGGGTAGAGCAATTACTTAGCATGCACAAGGTTGTGGGTTCAAATTCTAGCAACACACACACACAGAAAGAGAGAGAGAGAGAGAGAGAGAGAGAGAGAGAGAGAGAGAGAGAGAGAGAGAGAGAGAGAGAGAGAAATAGTGGGAAGAGAGCTTAAGGCTATGGAGTTGGAACCCTGACTCCACCTCTGGCAAGCTGTGTAACATTGTAAAAGTTACTCAGTCTTTCTGAGCCAGAGTTTCTCTGTTACTGTAATAGGCACAGTAGTACCTTTCTTGGAGGCTGGCTATGAACATGAAATGAGACAAGGACATAGAGCACAGGAAGCACTCAGTGAAGTCCATGAAGTAACAGCTGTGTGTTATTACCGGAAATCTAACAAGTAATTAAAGGTCCAAGGCACTGGGCCTTTCCCAGTATCTGCAGACATTGCGTTGATGTGTTAACAGCCCCTAATGAGTGCCATGATCACCAGTTAAGTACAAGCATTAGGGGTGAGTAGAAGGCTCTTTCCCAGCGCCTCCCATTCATCTGCTGGTCGTTAGTTCACATTAGTTGAAGCTGATTAGCTGCACCTCCTAAGTCCCTCTCTGNACACCTTCAGTTCTGAGGCAAATCTGCATGGCCCCCAGCCATCCCAACTCCTGGGGTTGTAACAAACCAAGTCTGTGTTGAGAGCAGTGAAGATGACTGGACAAGAGCCAGGAAGTGGTGGAGGAAGTCCAAAACCCCATAAATGGATTGCCCAAGATGCAAAGCCAGGAGTGTTGAGGTGTTTTGAGGCCAATGAAAAGCTTAGACAACTAGTTAAGGCTCCGAGAATCTCATTAGAAGTCTTCAGAACAATCTGTGAGGCGAGAGGCGGANGAGAGTCATGTGAGCTGCCAGATTCCTGGTTTGGTTCAGCCTCCCTATTTGTGGTGGTTTTGTTTCCTGTTTATTTTGAATACAGCGCTTTCTTATTAATAGTTTTAGTATTGCACTCAACAGCGTGGATTTTATTTTTAACTTTTCCCTATCTCTCTCCCTCCCTCCTTCCAGCTTTTCTTTTCTGACAGGGGGGTTTATGTTGCTCAGGCTGGCCTCTAATGCACCAGACTCACCACTTGAGGAAAAACAGATGTGTGCTACCATGCCCAGTTAACGGGCTGCTGGGGCTCAAATGGAGGGCTTTGTGAATGACAGGAAAGTGCTCTACCAATTGAGCAACATCCCAGCCCAATCTGATAAACTGTATCAGATAATTCTATCAGACCGTTATCAAGGCATCTGGAAGTGGGCTCAGGGTCTGGTACAAAATCAGAGGGTGTATATGTGACGCACACACACGCATGCACACACACACACAGGCATGCACACCCCCCCCTCAGTTTTTAACCTTCACTCTCTCCAGATTTTCTTTCTAAGCAAGACCCAGGATGGAGGGCCACAGGAGTTGGAATCCTTAACAGAATAAGCAAACTTGAGTATGTGTAACCCAAGCCCATGATCCAGTAACTAAGTGGTTTAATTATGCTTATCACTGCTACTCTGAGCCAGGCGCCTCTGTGGATTAATGCAGCTAATTCGATATCCTCTCTAAGCAGTGCTGGCAGCCAATGTGGCTGCTCTAAGGAGAAGTCCTGGATCTCTCTGTTCAGCATCCAGGCCAACCAGGGCATCCATCTTGCCTTTGGAGAAGGGCCCTGGGAAGCCCACTGACAGGCTAAGCCTGCTCTCTCCTCATCAGTCTCCCTCCACAGTGCTTGCTTGCCTCAAATGTCCATTGGAAGTCTTCAGACCTGCCCTCTCTCCTCCCATCTTCCTCCAACCCCTGCTGAACATTTTCAATTTGCTTTGAATAATTGATTCTGTATTCTTCGTGCATCTCATTTTACCTCACTTTTATTTATCACCCTTATACACTTCGTTGGCATCGGCAGCTGTGGAAAGAGCTGGGCAGTACCAGACTCTGCTGTGCAGTGGGCATACAACCCTAGCACCTCTGGTTCTGGAATCCACAGTGTCCTTACCAACCTCCACACATTGGTGACCTCGTGGTTGTATCCTCAAGTCTAGAAAGCGCATGACACACAGATTAATGAACAGTTGTGGGGAAGAGTGAAAGCCGAGTCACGTTTTGTGTTTTCCTGCCTGTGGGGTTGGCGCCTGACTTTTCACCTATGACAAATGCCTCCCTTGTACCTCACTCCCACTCACTGTTCCCAATAGGACATAAAGCCCACATCCTCTGTCAGCATCCTTAGCTCTTCTCATGAAAAAGGTAAGGTTTCCATTGAAGCCTTAGAAAGTGAACTGTCCCATGTCCTCTGGGAGTTGAGAGGAAGCTGAGAATGATGTAGCCTTCCGTCTACTTGAGATTGCTATAGGAACCTGTTTTTTCTTCCCTGGTAGTTCTTGTACAAACTCATCTTTCTCAGAAAAATACTGGCAGCCTTTTAACAAATTGTGAGTCTGTGTCATTGGTATCTGTGCTTGGAATAGTACAGGAAACTAAGAGCCAAAAAGCCTGACTAGGACGTGGTTGAGCAACCCACAATGCTGTGCTCTGCCCTGAGTCTCTTGTTAAGGGATCTAAGCCCCCTTCCTCCTAAGGATCTGTAAGAGTCAGAAAAAGGCTGGGTGGTGGTGGCATGTGCCTTTGATCCCAGCACTCGGGAGGCAGAGGCAGGTGGATCTCTGTGAGTTCCAGGCCAGCCTGGTCTACAGAGTGAGTTCCAGGGCATCCAGGGCAACATAGGGAAACCCTATCTCAAAAATCAACCAAGCAACCAACTAAACAAACAAACAAACAAACAAGAAAGAAAAGAAAAAAGAAAAGAGAGAAAGAAAGAAACTGGCCATGGTGGGTATGTTTAAGCAGTGGGTTTAGGGTTTCTTAGGCAGGATTGGATTTCTTCTTGGCTCTTTTGTTCCCTTCCAACATTTTTCTTCCTCTGTGGAAGTTTTTCTAGTATTCACCTTTGCTTCCACATCAGCCCAGGGTTCTGTTGCTCTGAGAAAGACATAGAATGTTCCAGAACTCTCAGATGGACGGTTTCTGGGCACTGTCAGCTACATTGCCTGGGTAGAAGGAATCTCCAGCTCTCTCCAGGGTCCGAGTCTGGAAGAGTGAGACTTCTGAGCTTTATTTATCCAGTCACAAGTGTCCAGGAGCCACAGAGGAGTGACAGTGCTGTTGCTGGACCTGTGACATCCATTGTGGAAATCATCTGGCTGCTGGGGCCCAAGTGGTCTGCAGAGATCTCCAAACAAAAGGGAAGGCACAAAGGACAGAAGGGAGCTCCTAAGGAGTCATTGAGAACCATGAGTCTTGAGGAGAAGGAAGAGAAGACAGGACAGGTGACAGTGAGGTGTCAGCAAGCCATTATACTTCACAGCAGGATGCTCACACCTAGGCAAACTGTAAAGAAGAGGTCCCCAGCCGAGGGGACTCGGGCTTTGATGAAGTGAGGGACATTTAGGATCATCTTAAAATGTACTTTTATTCCCTTATTATTGTTGTTGTTATCTGTAAGATTAGAAAGAAAATTCAGTCTCTTGATGGGTCCCCCATTTAGGGCTGTTGTACTAACGTTCCAGAGCCATGTGTCAACAGGCTTTCTTAGCCACTGCAAGAGTACTTGAAAAGAGACTTAGACAAGCTGGTGCAATTGTGCAGAGACCACCACTGACCTTGGGACCATAACAGACTACTTTGTGGCAGAATGGAGACCAGGACCCAAAGCTCTTGCTCCTAGTCTAGTCATTCTATGAGAAGACGTGTGTGTGTGTGTGTGTGTGTGTGTGTGTGTGTGTGTCAGGGGTGAGGAAGTAGCTCTTTTGATTAAGTGCTTGTCTCAAAAGCAGGAGGACCTGTCTTTGATCTCTAGAACCCAAGTGAAAATGCTGGGTATGGGGACATAAGTTTGTCACCCTAGGGCTAGTGCAGTGGATCCAGAAGGATCTCAGGGGCTCACTGGCCAGCTAGTCTAGCCTAACTGATAAGCTCCAGGCTAATTACCCAAAGGAGATGGGTGGCATTTCAGAGGATGACATTTGAGATTGTCCTCTGGCCTCCATAGACACAGTCAAAAACACAAACACATGGACACACACACACACACACACACACACACACACACACACACACACACTACAAAAGAGGAAAAGGGGCTGGAGAGAGAGCTAAGCAGTTAAGAGCACTGACTACTCTTCCAGAGGACTTGGGTTAGAGTCCCAGAACCCACATGGCAGCTCCTAACAGTCTGTAACTCCAGTTCCAGGGGATGCAACGCCCTCTTCCAGCCTCTGAGAGCACCAGGCACACATGTGTGGTGCACAGACATACATGCAGGTAAAATACCCCTGCACATAAACAAAATTTTAAAAAATAAAAAATAAGAAGAAAAGAAGGGACACAGGCCACGTGAATATCTCCCTTGAGCCTCTGTTTTTTACATGCTGGTTCAACATATTCCTAAAGAATATGCACTGGCCTGAGAAAAATGGTTAAGACATGGTCTTGGCACAGCCCTGCCCCAGCCCTGGTGACAAACAGACCTTGGAACGATCTCTTCTCATTTTCTTTACGCCCCCACATCTAGATAGAGTGCACACTCCTTGAAGTGAGGTACTCTCTGTTTCGTTCGGCTAAAATAACAATAGCCTGTGGATTAAGTCTTCTGCAATGGGCACTGTACCAAGTACTTTAGATAAATGATTTCTTGTCATCTTCTGAGTCAAGACGTAGGCATTATTGTCCGCCTCGCAGATGATGTCATCATTGCATTATCATGGAAGCTCNGAAAGAGTTCAGTCATTTCTTCAAATGACACAGCTGGATAGCAGCTGTGTTAGGATTTGACCACAGGTCTGTAGGCTCCCCACCAAGTACCCCTGTGTAAAGCCTGTGCATTGGAGAGTTCCTTGCAGCAACCCTGAGCCAAACTTGAGCTGTGTGCAGAGGGCACAGGATGAGAAGACTCCCGTGTGAGCATCTCTGTGGAGAGGGAACAGTTCTTTTCACATTGGCAGGCTCCCTCCAGGCTCTCTCACCACCCAGGCCTGCTCCTTCGAGTGCAATTAAGCATCTCTCCACAGTAAACTCAGATCCCATGCCTGGCAGGATCCAGCAGAGCCCTGCCGGTGGCTGCCAGCAGGAAGCACATGGCAAAGAAGCTTCTGAGCAGAGGGCAGAGAGGCAGGAGGAGGTGCCACAGTGCCGTTACAGTTCTTAAAAGGACACAGAGGGGGGAAAAAGTCACGTAGGTTCTTGGCAGCTTCAAGTCCCAATTTGCATTTCATCTGGGAGTCATTTGCATGGGAAGTCCTATCTGTAGCTTTATGAAATAAAATAAATAAAATGAATGGACGGGTGGAGTTGCTAAGCAGATCCTCATAAACTTGTGCTCCCTAAGAAGTTACTGCTTTGTTGGGAGTCTGCCTGAGTCCCTAGGAGCCATTCATTGCAACGCTCTGGGTAGGAGGGGCAGGGTGGGGGAAGGGCAGGCTTCAGGATATAGGGTTCAGAGGAAACATGGGTCAGGTTCACAGTCAGAGGCAGCATCCTGTACATAGCCTAGGAAGCCCCATAGTGGTGCTAGGGTGCAGTTTCTTTAGTCCATTGGCACCATCTTGATAACAGAGGTACCTTTCTGCTCTAAGGGCTTTCTCTTTCCTCATCCCTCTGGGCTTCAGAGCTGGCTCTGTGCTAACAGCACTTCTCAGTGTTGAGTGGGGTAATCCTGGGTATCATACCCAGTGAGGGATCTTGGGTCCCACCAGAGAGATTATTGTAGGATGTCAGAGATAGGAACCTAAATATCTCTAGCTGGCAGCAGGGGTGTTGGGGAGCCACCCTCTGAGGAGTCTGCTCCCAGATGTGGGCAGCCAGAGCTAGTAAGATGCTGAGTATCTCCTGCAGGGTGACAATTACATATTCATCCCAAGCTCGGACCCTCACCTGAGGTCATAGCATATCCTTCCCACAGTTTATGGAGAGAATCAGACGACTCCCTAAGATCATTGAGGACTTGTGGGTCAGCAACGATCTGCCCTAGGTCACTTAGCCAGTAAGTAGGAGAGTTGAATTCATAATCTAGTTCTTCAGACTCAAAATCTTGCTGCATTTTCACAGGAAGCAGGCAGACTGTTCCTGAGCCCAGCAGGTTGGTTCATACTCACAGATGGTTTAACAGTGTTGGCCCAGTGACCCTTAAAGGACATCCCTCTTAAGCTTTTTCTTTCTCTTAAGGGTCTCTTGCTCCCAATAATTGGTTTTCTCTCCTGTCTTCCAGGAACAGTCAGGAGCAGGGATGCACACAGTCCAGAGGGGCCAGAAGCAAGAGCCAGGGCTTCTGCTCCAAGTCTAGGGCTCTCTTTATGGGTCCTGGTTGTCACTGCTGCACAGCCAAGGTGCAAAGGACAGTGGCTATCAGTGAGCCATCTAGCCTTCTAAGTCTGCTCACCCTCCTCCACAATGAGTTTAGGGGTGTTCCCCTCTACCCCCACCATAGTGAGATCAAGGAAGGCCCCCTTAACCCCCTCTTCAATGAGGGTGGTCCCTTCCACCCCTTCCACAATGAAGTCAGGGTTGTCCCTTCCACCCCCTCCACAATGAAGTCAAGGTGGTCCCCTCCAGACTCACCTACAGTGAGGTCAGGGGCAGCCCCCTCCAGTCCGGGGTTGGAAGCAGGAGGTTGTGAGCCATCTTCTCTGCTTTTTTTCTATCTTGCAGCCTCCAGGGAGGTGGTGCAGAGGGAACAGAGTGCTCAGTTAGGTGGGGTTCCCGAAGGAGGTGTAGTCTGCTCATTCCATTGTGTCTTTGGCAGGGTGACAGCTGTGCACGTGATGGGGAAGTTTGGAGAAGACGAGAAAGTGATGGAGTTGTGCCCAGATTTCCCGAAGCAGAACCTAAGGGCTCCATGTGAGCCCTGTTCTGGATTCAGCCTCCTTGATGAGTCCAAGGAATGTCCGGGGGGAAGGAGGGACCTGGGAGAACGGCAAGGCTCTGGCTTAATTGAGGCTGAGGAGCAGAAGTAGATGGCAGATCCTGGATAGCAGTTATGTTATCAGAGGATGGGTAGTGGGAGAGGGAGGGAGGGAAAAGGAAGGCTGGGGAGTAGATTAGGGTGGTTTTGCCTAAGAAACAGAAAAGCAAATAAGTTAGAAGACACTTGGATGTAATTCCATCACTGTTAACAGCATCTGTGTGACCCCAGACAAGTGACCCAATCCCATGGGTCTTCAGTTTCCTCTTCTATAAAACTCCAGTTGGTCATAGTTAGACAAGAGTGAGATAGACGATAGGGTGTGGTGGCACATAATTGTAGCCCTAGAATTTAGGAGGCTGAGGCAGGAGGATGGGAAATTCTAGGTCATTTTATGCTGTAGAGCAAGGTCTAGATCAGCTCGAGTTACATAGCAGGACTCAGTCTCAATCCTCCTTCCATATTAAAAGATACAGTGTGGACTAGAATCCCATCTGGATACCAGGAGCCAGTGTCTCTGATTATACTGAATTTGAATGAGGGCCTAAACACTCGAATTTTGTTTTGGGTCAAAATGATTGTGATTTTCAATTCAAGAAATTGAATGTGGGCACCTGTTCTCCAGCACTGTTGGCAGTGCTGTGGGTAATATGATAGGCCTGCACAACTCAAGGTTTTGTTTGCTAACATTAGAGGCCTGAGAAAAATGAAGATGAGAAAACTGGTTTTCCTTCACACCTCCTTTTTAAATGTATTTATTATTTGTGTGTGTGTGTATACATGCATACGTGCTCCCTATTCACACTTGGAGGTCAGAGGCCAACGTGGTGAAGTCTGTTCTCTCCTACCTTCAGGTGAGTTCCAGGGATGGAACTCTGGTTCCCAGACTTACCTACTTCCAACTCATTTCTTCATTTCATTTTTGACACAGCTTTATCCAAATGAGTTTATGTATTCTACAAATCATGGTACAATTCAGTGGCGTTTAGCATATTTAGAGAACTGTGCAAACATCACCCCACCAACTTCAGAATGTGACTGTGTGTGACTGTCACTCTGGAGGAGCCTCATCCCCTTTTACGATCACTCCTTAGTTCCTGGACCTCTCACAGGCCCTGGAGCTGCCACATGTGCACTTTCTGTGTCTGTAAATGTGCCAACTTAACATATTTCTTGCTTACTTTCACTGCTACTGTGATTAAAAACAAAAAAACAAAAAACAAAAAAAAATACCTTGACAAAAACAACTTGATGAAGGAAAAAAAAGGCTTATTTATGTTTTTCAAATCTAATTTTTTTATTGAAAATTTTACATACGAGTACTCTGTTTACATGGATGGAGGATAAGAGGATTATTTTTTACTCACAGTAGGTACAGTGCACTATCACAGGGAACCAAGGTGGCAAGAGCTTGAAACACAGTGCATCCATATTCAGGAAGAAGACAGTAATGAATGCTGATAGTTAGCTCACTATCTCCTTCTTATCAGCTCAAGACTCAAGCCAGAGAGTGGTGTGCCCTACAGTGAGGGTGAGGCTTCCCACCTAACTAGTCAGGATGGTCCCTCACTGGCATGGGCAGGATTAACCTAGTATAGATAACCCGGCTTTTTCCACTTGCATGATATTTTCAGAGATCATCCATGTTGAGCACCTCATTCCCTTCTGTGGTAGAAGTATGTTCTAGTGTGTGGACATCCACATTTTATCCATTCATCAGTTCACAAGATGTCCTATAGGTATTTGGGTTTCTCCCCATTTTGAGCTTTATGAGTAAGGTTCCTGTATATCCTCACACACCATACAGGTTTTATGGCAGACACCCCTTCCGCATCCTCTTGGGCATATGTCTAGGAGGAGAATTGCCCCGTCCTAAGCTAACTCTGTGTATGATCATTTGGAGAACTCCAGGCTGTTTGCCAAAGTGGCTGCCCCATTTTGCTTTCTTGTTCATGTGTGAGCACTCTAACTCCACAGTGGTCTTCTGTGGTTTTGATTATCATTCCCCTAGGTATTAATGACGATGAGCACCCTTCGATGTGCTTGTGAGCCATCTGTGATCATCTTTGAGGATCGGTCTGTTCAGATCTTCTGCCCATTTTTAATTGAGTTATCTCTCTCTCTTTATTAAGTTATAAGGGCTCTTTGTGTATTCTAGATNCAGTTCCTTGTTGGGTACATAGTTGACTTTCTTTTGAGTTGTTGACTTACTTGATGGTGTCCTTTGAAGTGAGACATCTGAATGTGAGCGTTAAAAAAAATTTTGTCAGTTTTAATTACACTGAAGCCTCATTATTTGGACTGTAGCAGTTTGGAGTTGGTTAGGGCAGAGAGTCAAAGTCCATTTTCTCGACAAATAGTTATTGGGACTGTCCGTGGTTGGAGATTGTGGCAGGCCCTGGGGACAGAGAAGTGAATAGGGCAGAGCCTGCACAGCCCACAGTCTGTAGTATGGAGTGTACTGTCCCCACCATCCCAGACAATGGGCAGATCTCCGGCAGCACAGGACTGAGCTTGGGAGCTCTGGGGGAGGAAGCCCAGCTCCATTAAAAAAGGGTTTACAAAGCAAGTGAGCAGCGCAAACTGTTTAGGAAAATAAACTACTTTTGAGGTCCTGGAGCCTCTTGCTGGCGTTGATGTCTGTGCTAACAGAGATAGCATTGTCTTTGTCCTTTGACCTTCCATGCAGAGCTTGGATGCCACCTCCTGCCCCTTCATGGGCTGAGCACACTTTATCATCTTTGGTACTCATGAGAATCTAGTGGGTTGTCCCCCTCTACATCAGAAAACTGTAGCTTGGGGAAATGAAGTGACTCCCTCAAGGTGACATGATTAACTGTTGGGACTGGCATTAAGAGAGAGGGTCCATCTACAACATCATGCAAAACTCTNCAGCAATTTGTACTTACTGTCTTCCCTAAGAGAGGAGTTACGCTACCTGCCCTGGGATGAGAAGGCACATGGCTGCCTGTGCCACTCAAAATTAGTGGTTGGTGTGTATAGCTGTTCAATGGTAGGTTCTCCATGGCTTGAATTTGAGTGGTGATTCATTCATCCCCCCCCCTCTCAGTTTTTATATGTTTTGTTTGAGATGGGGCCTCACATTGCTATGCAGCCCAGGCTGGCATGGACTCATGGCAATCCTCCTGCCTCAGCCTCCTAAATGCGTCAATTACAGACACAAGCCACCACACTTTACACAAGCATGTGCTTTCTTTCAATCATCAGATGCACTCTACCTTCCAACAAAATTGCCAAGACCCTGGGCCCCTGCCTGCTCTTGACTCTCTGTGGCTGCAAGTGGCTCTGTTATATCTCTAGCTGCTCACCCATAAGGCCTCTGGGGTGTCCTGATATGTGCACAGTATCCCCCAGCTCTCTGTAACAGAACCTATAGGATATTGTTGCATACTTTTGAGGCCTTGACTCAGAGGACAGTGAGGTCTGTGAGCCGTGCAAGACTTGGAATCATTTCCCCTGCTGCCAATTCTTAAACCAAGCTAATCATCGTCACTTTTTCTCTTGGGGGCTTTCTTCTCAGGCTCTTCAGGCATAGTCCTCAACAGTCCCTCCTGAGCATCTTCCCAGTTTTCCACTGATAGCTCACACTCTGCTGTTGAGACTTCTGGTTGCTTTTATTATTTACGAGGCTGGTGGCCAGACCCAGGGTTGTACCACAAGTGAGCCAGACCTGGCAGCTTTTTTGCAGGCTTTTTGCAGCTTGGATAACTCAAATTCCTTTGTGCCTTCCCTTCTCATGGTACCAGACTCCTGAAGGCAACAGCCAAACTTTCTCATTTTACTTCCTGCTGAAGGACTCAGTTCAGTGGAGGTGAGTTTGTTCTTAAAGGCAGTTCAGCCTTCACCCTCTAGTGAACTGAGTGTGAATTCACCAGCTCAGTGGTCCATGGGTATCCTGTCTTAGACACAGTGGCAGCATTGTTGGGGATGCCTCTATCCCAGGTAGAGTTAGAGAGTCCCATACTTTCCTCAAAGGACATTGGGAGCACATCTTTGGCCACTGGGAGCCACCAGTCAGGTCAGGGATAATGGGAAGCAGTCCCAGGAGAGATAGAAAGGGAGAACGCCTCTAGGAAAGACCAGGGGTTTGTCTGATGGGCCATACTACCTGCCTGGGGAATTTGGAAAGATGCTGTGGTCTCTTGGAAGGATCCTGGGCCTCTTGCCAATCCCATCTTCATCTTTCTTGGGTTGGTTCTCTGAGACAACACTTCCACCTCCTCCTAGCTTCAGACCTCTATGTGAACATAGGTCACCCTGCCGCCTGTTTGACAGGGAAGGTGATGAAAAGTAGAACTGCCCAAGGCACCAAGAATGTTGAGTGCCCGGGCAGCTGGACTACCGCTAGTATTCCTCTTTCTTGAGACTCTGTCCACCCCCCAGAAGTATAAATGGGAGATGAACTTTCAGGGTCAGATACAAAGCAGTGGAACCTCAACCCACTAGACCTCACATTCTATTTTTTACCTTCCAAAGTAGGGTCTGGGTTCCAGAAAGGAGGAAAGCTGCACTTAAATGCTGGTTTCTTTCCTGGGCATGTAGCCACCAGTCTTCCTGAGTGATAGGAGAGCTGTTGGCATACCTCATTGCCTGGGAGGAGAAGCTGGATCCGGGAATGTGGCTGCCATGAGATTCTTTCCCTCTGGACATCTTGGGCAGGTCCCTCCACCCCACTCTCCGAAGACCCAGAGCACGTGAAGGGAACAGGAGGAAGCTCCTGCTTTCCTCTAGAGGCTCTCGGCAGGTCTCTAAAGATATTGCAAATTCCTGATAGATTATGGAATGACAACTTGGAGACTTGACATCAGTGACAACAGAGGGGAACTGTGCAGAGTAAGTGGCGTCCCTGTGGCATACACCTCCCTGGAGGGACCATCTCCATAGCCAGCTATTCAAGCTTAGGTAATGGCTTTAGCCCTCAGCCAAGGAGGAGTCATGTGGCCTGGGATGCCAGTGGAGGCTCCCTTGGCCTGTACGTGGCCCCTTGGCATCCATTTTCTACAGTATCCCTTACTGCTCAACTCCATACCTTCTGTACCCCTCTCTGCCCCCGAAAATACATAGGAAGCAGGGGAAGCACATGGCTGGTGCNGTAGACAGGTCTGAGCCTCCTATCCACCCACCTCTTTGGTATGCCTTGATTCTCCGTCCTGAGGACCCAGGGCCCCGTGCTTAACATATGATTCCAAAGCTCATTAGTAAACTGGATACTTTCTGTTGGACATTTGGAAGACCTCTNAATGCATTGTGTCTGTGTTTGTCTTTTCCCAAAGGCCCTAAGCCAGGAAGTTTCACAGAAAAATATTTATCTCTAGAGTCTAGTGAGACTTGGCTTAGAGAAAAAGGTGCCATCAGCAAATAAGTTTGAGAAGCGCTGCATGCCATGCCTCTTGTCTTACGGGCTCATAATCAGAGCCCTGGCACTGCCTGCCTCCTCTCTNACCACTGCAGACACAGTGCTGTGTCAAGCTCTCTGAGAAATCCCATAGTAGAGAGAGCAGCTTCGATTTGTTTCTCAAAAATGGCATAGGTCTGAGACCTGGCGTGCTTGGTAACCAGGGGGTGGNCTCTAATACACTGTCTGTCTTAGAGAGAAAGAATGTGTAGAGGGAAGAGAGAGCCAAAGCCATCTACCTTTTCTTTATTGGTCTAATAGGCATAAGCAAGAGGGGAGATCTTGATGCCTAACCTAACACTAGGTTGTGGGAACCAGCCCTCCAGGAAGTCTGGATGCTCTTTGAGGGACATTATACTCAATGGATGGATGGGCACTGCCTTTGGTTCTTGGGGATCAGTGCAGACTATGGCAAACATGGTGGCACATANGGACACCAGCAAGGGAGGCATGGGTAAGCGTAGAAGAGATAAAGGGTGTGTGTGGCAAAAGGAAGGCCTGAGAACTGTGGGTGGGGTGGGGTGTAAAACCTGGTNTAGGAGGTCGCATGTGGTCTCTTATCACACCGCAATTTCAATGTTGCTTGGCAAGGGATGGGAGATGGGGAGCTTTCTGTGCAGAAGGAACAGTGCATGCAAATGACCAGAGTCAAGAGGTGCTCCTGGCTCCAAGTCACAGACATTCAGATGAAGGCAGTGTAAACAATGAGGAGGTGGAGTGGGTTCCACAACCAGAGGTCTAGCTGTAAGTGGTGGCATTCTTATTGTGGTNCTCAGTGGAAACAGAGACTCTGGTCCACCCCATCACTTCAGCTCCACTGACCAGAACATCAGCTTCATCTTAAAGGTGGCCTCCCCTTGAATCATGGGTACTTACTAGCAGTGAATTTGTCTCCAAGCCTAGCATGGGAGTGAGAACCAGACAGACAGTTTCCTCTTCCCTCAAGTCTTAACGGGCCAATTTGGATCACTAACCACCCTGAACCAATCACTGCCATCGGGAGGTGTCTAGCTCTGACTTAGTCTGAGTTCTTAAGAAAATATCCAAAATGACTGGTAAGGGGAGTGAGACCTATGCTTGACTTACACCACGACTTGGCAAACTTGTTCCATAAACGGTCAGGTCATAAATATTTTAGGCTTTCTGGGCCTAAAATACAGCCTCTATTATAACCTCCTAATTGCCACAGTAGCACCAAAGCAGCCATAGAGTATACATAAATGTATGAGGTGGCTGTGTTCCAGTCAGCTTTTAGTAATAGATATTAATATTTTAATTTGATAATTTTTTTGCAGCAAAATAATCTTCTTTCGATTTTTTTTTTTTTTGCAGCCATTAAGAAATGTAAGAAAAACGGGGCTAGGGTGATAGCCTAGTTGGTAAAGTACCTTCTGTGAAAGCGATAGTTTGGATCCACATAAAAAAGCAGGCTGAGCCTGGCACTGGTGGCTCACGCCTTTAATCCCAGCACTCAGGAGGTAGAGGCAGGCGGATCTCTGTGAGTTCGAGGCCAGCCTGGGCTACCGAGTGAGTTCCAGGAGAGGCACCAAAGCTACACAGAGAAACCCTGTCTCAAAAAACCA
>LZPO01108167.1:0-11424 GCA_001675575.1 Neotoma lepida | reverse complement strand
GGGCCAGTGTGGCACATGGCCCATCTGGTCACAGGAAGTTCCATCTGCTTGGGCCTTGATGCTGTCTGAGCACAGAGAGACAGGCTGGTCTGCAAGAAACTGAAGACAGGAGCAAAGGGAGTTGTATGGGGCAGGCAGAGCAGGGGGAGGAAGACAGGCATGGGGATGGAGGCTCTCCTGGAAGAGGCGATCTAGGTGAGGATAAAAGTGTGCCAACTCACATGGAGAGAGACTTCCTTCAGTGGAAGGGATAAGTATGAAGTAAATGGAGTAAATGGAGTAAATGGAGGACACTAAGAGAGCAGACCTGATGAGAGATGAGTGACAGGGCTGTAGCCATATCTGGACCCGGAGCTGCAGGCAAGCAGCTGGGAAGCAAAGGTAACCAGTTCCCTAGGGCTCNANCCATCTCTTTTCCTTGTTAGCACAGGGTCGTAACAGGTTGGGCCAAAAAGCAGTGTTANAGATATGGCCTATAAAGGCTCGCCAGTAAAACTTCTTTATTCCTCTCCTTAAAGAGAAGAGCTNTTGAGGTGCCTAGAATCTTCTGTAGCAGGCCTCTGGTGGAGCTTAGAGATTAAGGCAGCCGGCATCCATACTTACGGGGTCACTCCTGAGCTTTTGATAATGCATGGAGGGAAGGCAAGTCCTGCTCCAGTTCCCACAGGTGAGTAGAGAACAGGATGCTGCCATCCCTGGACGGATGCTGCTGAGTAGAGCAGTACCACTTGGTTCTCTGCCATGNATCCCCATGCACAGGGGGTGCCTTCAATCCTGCTGTCATCTGATGTTGCCACATCACCAACATTTGCTGCCATTGCTGCAGAGGGTGAAGAGCAGGTGGCCCTGCACTGCTTGGACACCCAATAGCCATTCATTCCTCACCACTGTGTGTCCAGAGTCATCATCCATTTACTAAGACAAATCAGGTTCAGCCAGCCGATACCCTCGAAGAGCTGGCTGACTAAGAGACAAAGGAGGGGCCACAGATAGGCAGCAGGACAAATTCACAGAGCTCGAAGGAAGGGAGTTCATTTGAAATGAGTCATCTGGGGAAGCAGGCAGGCAGGCAGGCANAAGANTTATCTGGGCATTTAAGGCATGGGCAGCTGAGGGCACACACAGTACAGGTGGGCAGACAAGTCTCTGCCAATGGGGTGGGAGCTGGTGGGGTTCTCAGGACANCTATGGAAGAGAATACTGGGAGCTGGGACCTGGAGAGGGCTTTCCAGAAGAGGTGAATCTGTAGGGAGAAGATCCCAGGCAGGGAAAGAGGAGGTGAGGAACAATGTCAACAAAGGCAGAGGGGACAGCATAGGTGTGTGACCATGCTCCAGCGGTGAGAGGATGCCAGGCTGTGATGACCAAAGGCAATTCCCAATGTTTTGGGAGACCATCCTTCTGGCTATAATAAAACGCAAATCAGTAGCTGTACATCTACACAGGCCTGGTCACACTTACTAGAGCTGAGCTAGCCAGTGCTCTAGTAGGCTGGGCCAGGCCCACCAACCCAGAGGAAGCCATCCTTTCCAAAGCAGTCACACACTGGGATGAGAATGGGGAGGAGAAGTTGGGATCAGGATGCACACTGTCAACAGACTATCTTCCCATTGTCAGGGACCTCAGAACCCAGATGGGGAGAGAGTTCAGCAGAGAACATAATGCTTGGAGGTTGAGGTAGAGGCTCTATGTGAATGCAAAGGCTTTCTTGACATAAAGAAGGTGTGCTGAATCCTGCTGGGTCAGAAGAAGCACTGGACATTGGATCTTCAAGNTTAGATAAAGGGGCAGACCCTTGTCCCTACATGTGTCTCCCCATCACAACCCTGCCCTCACTGCAGCCCAGACTTCTCAGCCTCACTGTGGCTCCTAGTTGACTCCTGTGCACAGCGGTCTCCAGGGCCACAGGATGTGCTGGCTCATATTGTTCCTCATTTGGCAGCAGCTGGGAACTCTGAACATTCTGGCCTATCCTAGTAGCTGGGCCAGAGGGACCCAGTGTGGTCCAGGAACATCCACTGAACATTAAGTCTCAAGCACACTGCTCTCTTCCATCCATCTGGCCCCTCTCCTGGGACTTCTGACNAACAAGCGTGCTGTTCGGTAACCGCATTTTGGGGACATGTTCCTTTAGCATCCTGTCTCCATCTTGTCTTTGGCATCCAGAGCCCTAGAATTCAGTTCCTATTTTCAAGATAATTATCTCAGTTCCAATATGTTTGATGCAAACCAACCAATCACCCAGTCAAACCTCTTCCCATTCAGAAATTAATCACCATCAAGAAGCGAAACTCTTGTGAAATGTGGTTCTCAGGATGGCCTGGGAGTGGGCATGGGGAACAAGATTTGAGAAGCCCTTGTCAAGTACCTCTGAGGGCCTCACTGGGAAGGAAAGAAGAGAATCCAGTATCAGATCCCCGAATTCCCTCCTATTGTCCATTATTCCTCTGACTCGGCACGTTAGATGATGNTCTGGATGTTGGATGTACAGTATGTGACACAGTTGGCTGGGGGCTTGGACATCTGAGTTTGTATTAACACACAGTCTTAATCAGCTTAGGATGCTATGCAATGAGCTTGCAAANGAAGAGGCTGAAACAGAACTTCTATTTCTCAGTGTTTTCTGGAATGTCCAAGGTCATTCCTAGTGCCCAAGTTCATTCCCACTGAGGCCTCTCTTCCTAGCTATCTTCTCACTGGGTCTTCTCATAGTAGAGAGCAAGTGAGTGAGCTCCTTGCCATCTCTTCTGAGAAGGACACTAATTCCATAAGTTCAGGGCCCCATCATTTCGACCTCATTTAACTTCAATTAACTCCTGAGGGCCCTCCTTCTAAATATTGTCACAATAGGAGTTAGAACTTTAAAAATGCACTGGGAAGGGACGCAGCAAAAGAGAGGTAATGAAACCCACAGCACATACATTAGATNTGTCTTTTTAGAAAGGAAGAGAGAAGAGGAGAGGGGAGGAGAGGAGAGGGGAGGGGAGGGGAGAAGAGAAGAGATGCAAGCAGCTGTATCTGGAACAGACCCTTGGATGTGTGTTGCCTCTTGTAATACACTGTAATTGTGTCATTTGTGTACTGATGGANCAGGGGCAAAGCCAGGGAGACTATAACAGAAACACCCAGGGACGATGGTCCTAAGTTCTCATGTTCACAAGGAATATGGACTTTGTATTAGCTTTCCATCACTGTGACAAAATTCCCNAGGTCAATCAGCTTAAAGGAGGAAAGGTATATGTGGGCTTGTGGGGGTCAGAGGTTTCAGTTCTTGGGTGCTTGGCTCTTTTGCTTTAGGGACCACGGTGAGGCTCTATATCATGATGAAAGTATGTGGCAGAGAAAGCCACTCTGCTCAAGTGGCCAGGAAGTGTGTGTGTGTGGGGGGGCAGGATCATTAGTTATCATTCAGTGGACCTAACTTCCTTCACCTATGGCCCATCTCTTGAAATTTCAATAGCTCCTAGTAGACCCAGCCTTTGGGGGCATACTTCAGATATAAACCTTATAATATTTTCTGGGAAATTATTTTAGTGATTCATTTATTACAAGTAATTTATAAAATATCTAGTAGATATTAATAGTGAGACTCAGGAATCTAAGGATGGCTGCCTCTAGTTGGGAAATCTCATCAGGGTGTGAGTGTGTGATAGGTGTAGGAAAGCAGAGAAGTTACCTGGGCAGTTTTCAGAGGTCTAGAGTCCAGTCTGTCACTGTTAGTGTCTTTGAGTTGATTTGCCTTGGTGACGTGCCTTTCAAGTGCCCGGAAGATGCAAGATCCCTACCTGTTACACTCTCTCTTGAGCCCAAGTCCTGAGAGGGCAGATGAGTTCAAACACTAATCTTACGGAGTTGAGGATGAGATTTTGATGTGTCCACTAAACATACCATTGTTGCTGAGTACACAAACACAGATCTGTCTTGGAACATGATCTCCTGCCTGTGACTCCTGCTGTTCTAGATATCTCCCCTGTGCTCTAGGGCCAGCATAACTGCTGCTATGAAAATTTCAGTGGAAAGCATTTTGCAACATCAAATCTTATGTAGAGCCTGATATCCATAACCAATGGATGTGAAGCTGTGATGGTCACCACTGGCATGGGGCTGCATACCACCTGTCTGCTTTTAGAAGGAATGTTATATGTCCCTCAATGGACACCATCTGGGGATCATTCCTCTCTATACCTGCTTCCTTATGGTCTCAAGTTGTCATCCTAGTGTGACACAGTGTGACTCCATTTCTGCTTCCTATGAAGCTGTCTCATGCTTAGTCTTGCTCCCGGAACCAGTCCAACGAGACTGTAACTGACCGAAGTCAGAACATTCCCAAGTTCTCCCATTCACAAGAAATGTGGACACGTGTTAAGGCTACTTTGGCATGGCTTTTAAGTCTTCCCAGTTACAGTTCTTTGGCCACCCCTACAGGTGGCTAGTCATCTCATGTGCTTTTCTAGTTAATGTATCTACTTCATTGCCTAGGCCTTGGGACTCACCTTCACGGACCCTATGCTTGAGCCTACACTGTGAATGTGAAATTGAGTTTACATTGTTCACTGAGAGTGTGCATATAAATAAATCCGAAGTCAAGGAGAATGCTTTGTCATGTTCTGTGCTGTGTCCTGGTATTTTCTTTGTGAGATGTTGATTGTATGTATATCAGCAATGGACAAAATGACAGCATGGAGCCTGGGCCATTAAGGTACAGGAATTACCTCAGGGTTTTTGTCACAGTGATGGAATGCTAACTAATTCCAAGTCCATATTCCTTGTGAACATGAGAACTTAGGAACATTTTGCCCTGGCCCACCTGGCCATAGCCACTCAGGCGCTTGTGGCAGTGGAGTCTCTTGTGGTACACTCTGTGTTTCCTTCAACCTCTGAAAGATAAATTTGATATTCTTTTCTTTTTTTGTAATTACTTTATTGAGGTAAAATTCATATCCTGCATAGTATACAGTTCGGTGACTTTTGCTATATTCACAGCTGTCTCATAACCCTAGGCAACTGTTACTCTGATTTCTGTCTCTATGGACGCACTTTGTCTAGACATTCTTGTATTACTAGACCCATCCGGTATGTTGTGGTTTGTGTCTGGCTTCTTTCTCTTGGTGTAATGCTGTTAAGGTTCATCCATGTTGTCACACGTGGAAACACTTTGTCCCTCTATGTCCCGGTAATAATCCACTGTGATATGAAAGTAGCGTCCTCCTTGCCCCTCGGTTGATGGACATATGCATTGTTTCCACCTTTTAGCCTTAGTGAGTAATTACTCATGAATAAGTGCCGTGAATGTTGATGTAAAAGTCTGTGTGGTGAGTGTCAGCTTTCCAGCTCCCTCAGGAAGAGAATTAAGAACCTCAGTAGCCAGCATTGCGTACCTACTAGATGTCACTGCATTGAGTATGTCCCGTCTCATATCACAGTAGCCCAAAGAGTAGCCTTCCTCCCCACTTTTCAAGTCAGTAAACAGATCCTTTAGCTAATATGGGTGGACCTGGGACTAAAGCCTAATTCTCTGTGATTCCCTTCAGACTGCACCCAGAGGTGGGCAGCTACTCACACTGTACTTCTCTCTCCAAGTCATCCACACTGATTGTCACACTGGTTAAGTCCAAAGGATGGGTCACTGACTTCTACTACCTGAACTGAAACTCTACACTAGTCAGTGGGTTTTTCCTTATTATGCCAGTGAAGAAAAGACGTTCAGAGAAATTGCATAGTTCACTTGGGGGACACGGCTCCTGGCACCAGAGACTGGAGTACAAGCATTCCACAGTAACCTGCAGCTGCTTTCCTGCCACCACAGCTGTCCCACACAAATGCATAGCCTTCTCTTTCTTCAGGGAGTTTCCCTGTATACTTGGAATTCCATTTTCAAAAGGGTAGCACTCATGTGCACTTGGACAAGTCTCCAAGGGTATTTTTGTACCCGGGCCGGGATCTCAGACAGGTAGGACCCCTGGTGGCTGGCTGTGGCATTGCATTGTTCCTCAGGTGCATACCCTATTAGAATTCACTGCTACTCTGTCTGTGATCAGAGACTGAAGCGTGCAGTGAACTTACGCTGGAGGGTTCTGTGGATATTGAGGTGGAGAGGGATCTGGGGAGCTGCCTGGAAAAGGAAGATAGCAGTTTGGGGAGGATGGAGAAGGAAGAGGGTTGATGGTAGTGGGTAATGTACCAACTGTCTCCATGTGGTTACCTACCCACAGCTGCTATCTTGGATGACCCCATGGAGTGCAGCAGAGGGGAACGGCTCTCCATCACCCTGGCTAAGAACCGCATCAACCGCGCACCAGAGAGACTGGGCAAGGCCAAGGTCGAAGTGGACATCTTTGAGCTTCTCAGAGACAGCGAGTACGAAACTGCAGAAACCAGTACGTAGAATGGACAGGCTGGCAGAGGAAGGTGGTGGGGGTGTGTCTAGTACCAGGCCTCTGATACAGATGTTCCCAGGGGAGGGAAAGAGTTATACATGAGGAAGGCCTGTGAAATCTCAGCCCAGATGAGATTCCTAGGTTTTGTTGTGACTCAAGAATTAGATAGAATATTAATTCACAAAGTAATCCATCTACTCATTCATTCATTCATTCATTCATATGCTGATTCATTCATGTCCTGGGCATTTTCTATACAAACACTTGAACAAAGTTTTGTGGATATTGCAAAAGAATGGTAGCTTATCCATTGCCCACCTGATGCCTTTTCCTTCCCTTCCTCCTTTCCTTCTCCTTTCTTCCCTCCTCCTCCTTCCCTCTTTCCCTTTTTTCTTACTTCTAGTATTTAGTAGCATTTCACTTTGAGATAGGCTCTCACTCTACAGAGTGAGATCCAGGCTGATCTAGAGCTCAGTAAGTAGCCCAGGCTAGCTTCAAACTCACAACAATTCTCCTGCCTCAGCCTTCAACTGGTACTGCTGGTGTAAGTCACTCCACCTGGCTCTGTCTTGTGTTCTTGTGCTGAGGCAGAAATGTAGGAAGATGCTATGACTTGGAATGGAGTATGGCCACTTTCTTTGACTAAGATATTTAGCCTACCTATACCTCAGTTTCTTCATCAGTAAAATGGGAGTGCTAGGCTCTACTTTGCAAATCTTGCATATTGTTATGAGATTCACATGAGTTAAAATATAGGAGAATCTTCTGTGAATTGTAGGGTTTCACAGACAAAGTAGGTCACCCAACTTACTCTTAGCACATAGGGTGGGCCCCATGTGCTGGATGCTGCTCTTACTTATAACAATAGTGTGAGAGTTGCACACTATTTCTTCTATTTCAGAAAAGCAAATGATGCTCAAAGGTATGGGATAATTTTCCTGAGCACAGAGCTAGCCTGTGCAATCTACTGCACCTCCCTTATGATCTTCTGTCTGGTGCTGATGTTGCTTTGGTACTTATGCTCAACTGAGTGAGCCCCTGCCTTGTAGCTAAGCCAGAAATGAACAGCTCCAGTATAGAAGGAAAGCAAAGAGCTGTTAGTCACCTTTCTGCTCCGTGACAAAGTGCCTGAGACATCAACTTAAGAGGAAAGATGCTTGGCTGCACAGTTTTTGATCTGAGTCCATGACTGACCTGCCTCATTGCCATGGGATTTTTGACATACAGAGTGCCATGGTGGAGACTTGTGTTAGAAAATTGTCCACCTCATGGTAACAAGGAAGAAAGATGAGACAGGAAGTGGAGGGATGAGGGTCCCAATATCCCCTTTAAGGACATGCCCCCAGTGACCTCACTCCCTTCCACTAGGCCTCATCTCCTAAAGTTTCCACTACCTCCCAATAGCACTACCACATGATGACCAAGCCTTCACCATGGGAGCCTTTGAAGGACATTCGAATCCAAACTGAGCAAGGGATGCTCAGCCCAGATAGATGATTGACATCAAATCCACAGGACTTTGGAGAGTCCTCTTCTCTTCTTTTCCCAACCTAAAAACCAAATAAATGAAAGAAAAGAACAAGTTGTGTAACTATTCATGTCTGTCACAGGGATGTAGCAATGCTCTGTTGCTCTAGCCTGGGCTGTTAGGACTCTGGGAAGGACACAGCTCCTTGCTGGAGATGATGGAGGAGGCAGGCTTTGGTCCCCAGAACTACCAGCATCTGTGTGTTTGTGTTTGTGTGTGTGTGTGTGTGTGTATGCACTTGTGTGCTTGCGTGTGTGTGTGTCGAGTGTGTGTGTCTCTCTCTCTCTGTTTCTGTCTCTCTCCTGCCCTCACTGCTTCTTTAACACCCTGTCCTGCTGGGCCCAGGCTCTTCCCTCAGCTGGCTAGTTTTCCTAGATCATCCATCATGCATCTGTCTCATAATGGCTGGCCAGGATGATGCCCTCTGATTCTTCACTCTGGAGATTTTAGTTTCCTCTATGATTCAGGATGTTTTTCTTTAGGAACAGTATTGGAAACAAGATAGACAGGACCTCTAGACTCATGGGGCCTACAGTCCCTTCAGAATACACAGTGTCAGCCTTCCCTAGTAGTGTTTTTTTTTAAATATGTTTTTATTAATTTTTGAGAATTTCACACATACAATGTACTTTGATCATAGTCATCCCCATAACCTTCTCCCTAATTTTTCCTGTATCCATCACACCCCACCTCTCCAAATTTCATGTCTTTTGTTTATAAATAACCTACTGAGTCCAGTTTGTCCTGCTCATATAGGCCAGGGTGTGAGGCCATTATCTGGAACATGGCCAATCAATCAGGGACCACACTTCTAAATAAAACCAATTGTCCTTCCTTCCCCTAGCACTGTCAACTGCCAGAAGCTGGGAGTGGGGGCTTGTGACCCCCTCCTCTCTCCCTGCTGTTATGTTGGATGGTTTGGTCTTATCCAGGTCTTATGCAGGTGCCCCCAGCTGCTATGAATTCCTGAGTGCAGCTGTCCTGTCATGTCCAAGAGATGCAGTTTTGCTCTGGTCCTGCCTGGCTTTTGACTCTCATGGTCTTTCTGCTCCTTCTTCTGTGACATCACCCAAGCCTTAAGGGGGAGGAGTGTGAGATAGATGTCCTACTTGGTATGTGTTTCTCTGGGTCCCCAAAGTGGAGGAGCTGCTTAGGTCTGCTCCAAAGTGGAGGAGCTGCTTAGGTCTGCTCGTCTTGCTTTGTGCCTAGTCTCACCTGCTGCAGCTGTTTGCCAGGCTGCAAACAGATATTGACTAGCCTCGGGGACAGTGTCCCCTCCTGGTCCGGTAGCTGTGAGTGATGGTGGTTTATGCTATACAGAGTAGGGCCATTGAGGCTAACAGGAGCTACTGACAGACATTCCTCTAGAACTGGGTATGGTGGACCCAGTATGACAACATTCATTCATTTACTCACTCAATTAGTAAATAAACATTTAGCAAGAGCCTATTGCACCTGATTCTACCCAACAAGAACTTATCAGGGAACAGAAAAATGTCCAAGAAGACATCAAGATTAATTTCTAGCACAATGAAAGGAAGACAAATTGTTCAAGACCTACCAAATAAAATCAGAAACACCCACAACAAACTTCTTATGAGTCTCCTAGTCTGATCTGTGGAGTTTCTTCACCCAGGTCTCAGACAAGGGTCTGGATTTCTTCAGAGCTCTGCAGCCCACTCTTTGAAAACCAGCTCCCCGCTCCTTCCCTTCAGTTCCTCACGGCCTCCCCAGCAGGACTGAATGCACATCTGCCCATCGTAGATGGCGTCACTGGCGGGAAGAAATTTCCTCTCCCAATGACCCACACAACCTGCCTTGGTAAAGTCAATGCGTCTAAAATATTAAGCCAGATGAATCAGGGGATAAAGGAAATTGTCATCTTTATTCCTTATTGCAGGGCTTTGGACGTCTTTTTAATGCTCTTTTTTTAGGCACCACGTATTTTATTAACAAGTGGCCTTTGGTTCAGCTTTTATATCTCAGTATGTTTGAGGCATGCTTCAGATAGTTTCTGGATCTTTCTACCCCCAGTGTCTTTCATCTGAAGTCAGAGTATATCACCATAGTGGGTTTTAAACACCACCAGACAGTTCTTTGAAAGGCTCCACCCAGCCTAGTTTTTTTTTTTTAATCCTCAAGTAAAGGGATAGGTGAATGGTGGGTTCGTGCAGTGGACTATAGCTAGGCTCACCAGTGTGAGTGGCAGTACTGGAAAAAGATAGGTAGAAGGAACAGGATCCTTGGATGGAGGGGGCTAGCCATGCTGATCTCTACTTGGCAAGAGGTCTAAGTGATGTGTCAGTTAGGATTGTGGGTTTGAGAATCAGACTGGCCAGAGCTCTCCTTGTGTGGTGTGGAAAGGCTATATAGCCATTTTTATGCCTCAGGTTTGCTTATTTGTCAAATGATAGTGACAGTCATGTTGTCTCATCCAAATGTCCCATGTAACAGTGTAGGTGACACATGCCCCTTGGTGGGTGCACACACGGCATCTTCAGCAAGTGGCAGCTATGGCTTTTGAGGTTAGGTCATTTTCCCTCCTGTCTTAGCTGAGCAGTTTCCCTCCAGCCCTCACCATTGCCTCGACTGTCCAGCATTTCAAAGCTCAGCTGTCCCAGAGGGGTACACTCTCTCCCAGGCTTTTCTCAGGTGACTTGCTTAATGTCAACATCCCTCATAATTGGCCATTTCCATTCTCTCTCCAGTTTTCTGCACTTGATGCTTCTGACAGCTTTGAGCCTTTGAAAGTTGTGGTGGGCCACCTCATGCCAGCTGCTGCTCTGTGCTGCAGTCCGGGCTTTCCCTGGGCTAGTGGTCCAGGTCTGATTTTCATTGCTAATTTAAGACATTTGCATGGATCCAGGGCCTTGGAGGATTCTCCCAACCCCTCACCTATCACCTTGTGGCCAGGGACTGTGCTTCAAGGAGATCAAAGAGACTGCTGGTGATGTTTTTGGTTGTGCAAAGTCAGGGCTGTGATTGAAGTTGGGACTTTAGCGATCCAACAGGGCTATTTCGTCTTCCTGTGGTAATAGGAGCCTTTCAAAGAGCTCTGTACACACCACAGTTAATGAATCACATTCAGGGTGGGCCAGCCAGTCCAGGGAAGCAGAGGTTATTTTGAGAATCAAAGATGAGGAGGTGTAAGGAAGGTGAAGATGCCGGAATCTAGAGGTCGCCCCCCTTATCTGTTCGCTGCACACGAGGTTTAGAGATGGAAAGTATCACACAGGGCATTAATTAACAGCCAACCTGGAAAACTGGGAAGATACAAGGGAAAAAAATCAACCCCCATTCGGTCTGGTTCAAATAGGCAGATTTTCATCCAGTAGGTTTAGTTAGAGCGAGGGTCACTTACGAAGCTTCCTCCAACACTCACAGTACTTCCTCAACCTCTGCCCTTTTACCACCATCTCCTCAGGCTTCTAGATGTTTGATTTGCTAACTCCCCCAGCATGGCTCACAGATCTGAAGTGAGAGGAATGGACAAGACCTATTAGCCCATCTCCCCCCCCC
>LZPO01108166.1:95505-119745 GCA_001675575.1 Neotoma lepida | reverse complement strand
GTTTATTTAGGGATTTAGGGCAACTTACAGTAAGTAAAGGGGTTGGTCACAGGGTCCAGGAGAGATGAGGTGCAGTCCAGCGGTGTTCTCTAGAAAACTCTGCTTAGTTCACCCTCCAACGTCCGTGATCCAGGAACCAAGAGCTCCAGCAGGGACTGACTTTCTTCTTAACGGCTCCTCATTCTTAATGGCTCCTCTCTAGGCTCCGCCCCCGGGGGGAGGTCCGAGGTAGGAGTGGCAGTTACCAGAAGCTTCAGTAAGGCTATGCTTCCAGGTCATTGCTGGAACTGCTGCCCATTACAAATGTGTCATAATAGAACATTGAGATGTCATATTTGAGTATTGTGATGTCATAATGTAGTATTGTGATGACATAATTGTCCATTTTGACCTCATAATGGGTATTGATGTCGTAATGGGGAACTTAAAGTCACCATAGTCCATTGTGACCACATAAATGGAGAACTTAAAGACATAATAGTCCATTGTGACCTCATAGTGGGTATTGTGATGTCATAATGGAGTATTGTGATGTCATAGCAGTCCATTGTGATGGCTTATTGCAGTTTTATATGTCATGACAGAGCATTGTGATGACATAATAGAATATTGTGATGTCATCATAGTCCATTGTTCCTCATAATGTGTAGTGTGATGTCATAGTAGAGCATTGTGATGTCATACTGGAGTATTTGAGGTCATAATGAAGCATTGTGATCTCATAATATAGTATCGTGATTCCATAATAGTACATTATGACCTCACAGTGTGTATTGTTGTTAGAATAGAGATTTTAGCGTCATAATAGTCCATTGAAAACTAATAATGAATATTGTGATGTCAGAATGGACCATTGTGATGTCAAAGTTGTCCATTGTGACCTCATAACAGGTATTGGGCAGTCAAAATGGAGCATTGAGATGTCATAATAAATAATATTGAGGTCATATTGGAGTATTGTGATGTCATAATACAGCATTATAATGTCATAATGGAGGATGGTAATTTCATAGTATTCCATTGTGACCTCATATTGTGTATTGTGTAGACATAATGGAGCATTGTAATATCATAATAGTCCATTCTGACATTATATTGGAGTATTGTGATGCCTTAATGGACCATTCTCTTGTCATCATAATTCATTTAGACCTCATAATGGGTATTATGATATCATGATAGAGCATTTAGATGTCAAAATAGTCCATTGTTATGTCATATTGGAGAACTGTGATGTCATAACAAAGCATTGAGATGTCATAATTGAGGATTTTCAGGTCATAATAGTCCTTTGTGACCTCATAATGGGTTTTGTGATGTCATAGTGGAGCACTGTCATGTCATATTAGTCAATTGGACCTCATAATGGGTATTATGATGTCATAGTGGAGCATTGTGATGTAATAATTGTCCAGTTTGACATCGTATTTTAGATTTGAAGTCATAATAGAGCATTATGATGTCATCATTGAGTATTGTGGTGTCATAATTGTCCTTTGCGACATTATTATCTGTTGTCTAATGTCATAATGGAGTATTGATGTCAAAATAATCCATTTGACCTCGTAATGGCTTTTGTGCCTCATAATGGAGCTTTGTGATTTCATAATAGCCTATTGTGACCTCATAATGGGTATTATCATGGCATAATGGAGTATTGTGACCTCATAATGGTTTTGTTACATCATAGTAGAGTATTGTGATGTTATAATAGATCATTGCTATGTCATAATGGTGTATTGTGATGTCATAATATTCCATTGTTACTTCATAATGTGTATTGTGATGTCATAATGGAGCATTGTATTGTCATAGTAATGCATTGTGACAACATAATGGGTATTAAGTTTTTATAATGGACCATTGTCATGTCATAATAGTCCATTGTGACCTTATAATGGGTATTGTGATGTCATAATGGAGTATGGTGCTGTCATAATAGTGCATTTTGACTTCATAATGCACATTGTGATGTTAAAATGGAGCATAGTGATGTATTATAAGCCATTGTGGCTTCATAATGGGTATTGTGTTGTCATAATTGAGCCTTGTGATGTCATAATTGTCCATTGTGACCTCATAATGTTTATTGTGCTGTCATAATAGTATACTGAATCCATTCTTCCAAAAGAGCTGATCTGACCTTTAATGGCATAATTATACTTTTGCATTCTGTATTAACATTGCTAAATGCGAAGAACTCAGTCAATATTTGTTTTCATTCTGTATCTTACCCAGCTTTCATTATACGTGGTCAGCCCTTGTAAAAAAAATCCGTGAAAGTTTCTTGAGATCCCTGGAATATCTTTATGTATATCTCAGTTGGTTTTCCTGGTTCTGGAATTTTTTCCCAAGCATTTAGAGCTGCTGTATGGCATAGGGATATTGTATGCTCATCATAAGTGTCTTGTATATTCTTATCAGCGAAATGTCCCTTAAAATTTTTTTTGTCTATATGATGAATGACATTTTCCTGGATCTTTACAACCATCCTAAGCTGTATCTGGCCGGTACCATTTTGGCAGTTATCATAAGAATTTACACAGCATTCAAATACTGGGTTAATAATAATAACAAAAATGAGTCATTGTTGGGACTGATAAAGGCTTTAAAAGACAGCGATGAATGCTTACATAAAAAATTCTTTCTCTGGAATCTGCTAACCAGGATTTACAAGTTAGTAATAGAGACTTACAAAACAGGCTTTGTAGTTTAGAATCTGATAACTTAATACAAGAACTTCAATCAATAAATAATAAATGTATAGCCAAATTTGATTTTATTGATAATAAATATGAATACATAATGTATAGAACAATAACTCTCCAGGGTGAAGTTGTCGCTTCATTTATCATTAACTGATAAAATAAGGGCTATGGAATCATGTGTTTCAGAAGAACATAAAAGGTTGCATGATTCCATAAGAAATATGGAATCCCTTGCAAGAGAGGAGGGTCACTCCCTGGGACAGATCTTAGGTGCTCATTTGGAAGCATTGAAAGAAACTCTTAGTAAAGGTAACAAGAGACCTAATAAGCAAAAGGGCAAGACCATACAGGTCGTACATCTCCAGATGGCTCTCATACAATGGACTATCCTGTCATCATCCATGAAAGGCCCCCAGATAATAGACACCCTGAGCCATATCTAGAATACAGATTACAATCTATACCAAAGAGGGATTTTTAAACATATGAAGGAAATGGTAGTCACGTATGGCACACATTCAATATTTGTAAGACAGATGTTAAATTTGTGGTCTACCTCAAATAGAATAGTACCAGATGACTGGAATCAGGTAATTTCAGCTGTTCTAGAATATAGCCAGCAGTTGCAATGGAAAAGCTGGCTGAGAGAAGCAAGAAATTTAGAATAACAAGATAAACTCAGAGATTTTGAGTTCTCTCAAGATCAAATTCTTGGTGAGGGACATTTTGCTGATAGGAATATACAAGCCACTTATGATGAGCATACAATATCCCTATGCCACAGAGCAGCTCTAAATGCTTGGGAAAAAATTCCAGAACCAGGAAAACCAACTGAGATATACATAAAGATATTCCAGGGAATCTCAAGAACCTTTCACTGATTTTTTACAAGGGCTGGCCACAGCTATAATGAAAGCTGTGTCTCATAAAGAATTAAGACAAATATTGACTGAGTCCTTGGCATTTAACAATGCTAATACAGAATGCAAAAGAATACTTATGACATTAAAGGTCAGATCAGCTCCTTTGGAAGAATGGATTCAGTATACTAATAGTGTTGAGTCTCTTAACTATAGTAATAAGGCTTGGATAGGAGAGACAACTCCCAGAGGTAGAAGAAAGCCTCAGGGTACCAAATGCTTTAAATGTGTGACAAAAGGTAATATAAGTAAAAACTGTATATGGGGTGCTCTTAGAAGTAATATGTCTTCTACAAATAACACAAACGGGAGACCCCAACCTTCTGGATAATGTAGAAGATGTAGCAAAGGCCAACATTGGACCAATGAGTGCAGATCAGTAATAGATATACAAGGCAACCCTTTGCCAACTGGGAAATGTCTCAAGAGGCCTCTTGAAGGCCCCCAAATCAAACGTGGTCCATATNTTTCCAGCCACTGTGGAGGAAATTCCTCTCCAGGACATAAGTAAACCATTCTCTAAGGAAAAGAACAATACTGCACTGATTAATAGAATAGATGAATCAAAAGTTCCAAAGAACACAATAAAACGAATATTTTGACAGACTTCCATAAATGCACAAAGACCAAGCTTAGAGTTCGGATTAATGGCATTGTTCTTGAAGGTTTGGTAGACAAAAGTGTGGATGTGACTATAATTACATCAAAATCATGGCATCTGAATTGGCTTCTTCAAGAGGTAGATGTCCAGTTTCTAGGAGTTGGTACCTTATCTCAGGTAAAACAAAGTTCGAGATGGGTTGAATGCATAGGGCCAGAAGGACAGAAAGGCAGACTGAAGCCATATGAAGCAAATATACTGGTGAATCTTTGGGGCTGAGATCTGTTACAACAATGGAATACCCAGATTAAAATTCCTACACTCTCAGAAAAGGAATACAGACTAATGCATGTTTCTAGAAATAATATCACAACATGCTATAAAAAACAGTCACCAAACATTCAGACTGTGCATAAACAGAGCACAACTACTACTGAACCCTCAGAAGTTCCACAGCACTACCTTTAAAATGGCTAACTAATAAATCTGTCTGGGTTGGACAATGACCTTTAACAAACTTTGGAACAACTGGTTCAAGAGCAGTTAAATGCTCAACACATTGAAGAATCTACCAGCCCTTGGAATTCTCCTGTATTTGTTATTAGAAAAAAAGTCTGGTAATTGGAGAATGCTGACAGATCTGAGAGCTATTAATAAAGTAATTCAGCCTATGGGCTCCCTACAGACNGGGATNNCNTTGCNCTCTCTGCTACCCAAAGAATGGCCTATAATAGTTATTGACTTAAAAGACTGTTTCTTTACTATACCTTTNCAAGAAAATGATAGAGAAAAATTTGTCTTCACAATACCTAATTACAACAATTCCCAGCCAGTCAAGAGATATCAATGTAAGGTCCTCCCACAGGGAATGTTAAACAGCCCTACCCTGTGCCAATTTTTTTGTGCAAAAACCATTGGAGATTAGTGTTGAGTTTCCACAATCCATAATTTATCATTATATGGGTGATATCTTATTAGCAAAATCAAAGGCAAGCACATTAGAAAGCATGTTTGAAGAAGTATAAAAGGTTTTGTCTCCCTGGGGACTACAAATAGCCCCTGAAAAAAATATAAACAGGAGATTCTATTAATTACTTAGGATATAAGATAGAACTACAAAAAATTAGACCCCAAAAGGTATTATTATGAGATCACAATGGACAATTATGACAACACAGTGCTCAATAATGACATCACAATACACATCATCTGGTCTCAATGGTCTATTTTGTCATCACAATACTTCATTATGACCTCATGATGGTCATTTATGACATGACAATCCTACAACATGACGTCAATGGATTATAATGACATTACAGTGCTCCATTATGACATTACATAACCCATTATGAGGTTACAATGGACTATTGTAACATCACAATATTCAATTATAACATCACAATACCCATTATGAGTCATGATGGATTATTATGACTCACAATAGTCTATTTTGACATCACAATACAAATTGAAGTGCCAAAATGGACTATTATGACATAACAATGCTTCAATATGATGTCAGAATGGACTATTATGACATCACAATGCTCCATTATGACATTACAATAACTATTATGAGGTCATAATGGGCTTATGACATCACAAGGTCCATTATGACAACACGATCCCCATTATGAGGTCACAATACACTATTATGACATCACAACACTCCATTATGATATCACAATGTCCTATTATGATAACACAATGCTCTATTATGATATCACAAAAATTTTTTGATACCACAGTACATATTATGAAGTCACAATGGACTCATGACATTTCAAAGCTCCATTTTAACATCACAATAAGAAATAAGAGGTCACAATGGACTGTTATGACATCACAATGGTACATTGTGACTTATCAGTACACATTATGAGGTCACAATGGATTATTATGACATAAAATACTTCATTATGACGTCAAAATGTTCTACTATGACATCACATACTCCAACATGACGTCACAATGGACTATTATGACTTCCCAATGCTCCATTTTGACATGACAACACTCTACTGTGACAGCATATATGTATTAAGAGGATAAAATAGACTATCATGACTTCAAAGTGCTCCATATGACATCACGATAACCATTATGTGGTCACATGGTTTATAATGATACCACAATGCTCCATTTTGACATCACAATACTTATTATATGGACACAATGGACTATTATGACATAATAATACTATATTATGACATCAGAGTGCTCTATTATAATATCACAGTTCTCCAATATAACATCACAATGAACTGTTTTGACATCACAATACTCTATTATGACATTGCATTACTCATTATGAGGATAAAATGAACAATTATGACTTCACAATGCTCCATTATGACATCACAATACCTATTATCAAGTCACAATGGTCTTTTATGACATCAAAATATGCCATTATGACATACAAACACCAATTATGAGGTCACAATGGTCTCTTATGACATCGCAATACTTCATTATGACATCAAAATGATCTATTATGACATGGTATACATAATATGATGTCACAATGAACTATTATGACATAACAATGATACATTATTATATCTCAATACCCATTATTAGGTCAAAATGGACTATTATGACATCACAGTACTCCTTTTTGACACCATAGAGCTACTATGATATCACAATACACCATTATGAGGACACAATGGATTATAATGACATCACAGTGCTCCATTGTGACTTCATAAGGCTGTATTTTGTCATCACAATACCATATATCCTGTCACAGTGGACTACTAAACATCACAATGCTCCCTTTGACATCACAATACCCATTAGGAGGTCACAATTGGCTATTATAACATCAAAATTCTCCATTTTGACATCACAATACTCCATTTTGACATCACCATACCAATCTTGAGGTCACAATGGACTATTATGACATTACAATATTCCTTTATGACAACACTATGCTCTATTATGACAAAAAAATACCCACTATGAGGTCACAATGGACTATTATGACATCACAATACTCCGTTTTCACATCACAATAATATACTATGACAGCACAATACTCTTTTATGACATCGAATGCCAATTTGATGTCACCATGGACTATTATGACAGCAATATTCTCCATTATGACAATACAATAACCACTATGAGGTCACAGTTGTTTATAATTATATCACGATGATCCATTTTAGCATCACAATACCCATCATTACATCAAAATGGTATTAGGACATCACATACTCCAATATGATGTCACCATGGACTATTATAAAATTACAATGCTCCACTATGACATCACAATACACATTATGAGATCACAAGGGACTATTATCACATCACAATGCTCAATTTTCACATCACAAAACCCATTATGATGTCACAGTGGACTATGATGATATAATCCTCCATTATGACATCACAATGGAATATTATGACATCACAATGCTTCAATAAGACATCACAATACCCAGTATGACATCACAATGGTCTATTATAACATCACAATGCTCCATTATGAGATCTCAATACCAATCATGAGGTCACAATGGGCTATATTTACATCACATTACTCCACTAAGACACCACAATGCTCTATTATTATATAAAAAAAACCTCCAATATGACATCACAAATGAGTATTTTGGCATTACAATGCTCCATTATGACATCACCTACCTATTATGAGGTCATAATATATATTAAGACCTCACAATGCACCATTATGACATCACAATACCCATTATGAGGTCACAATGAATTATTGTGACATCACAATATTCCATAATGACATCCCAATGCTTTATTATGACAGCACAAAGGATATAATGACATCACAATACTCAATTAGGATGTCAAAGTGGTCTATTATGACATCACAATACTCCAATATGATAACCAATGAACAATTATGACATCACCATGCTTTATTTTGACAATGCCCATTATGTGGTCACAATAGATTACTATGACATCACAATACTCCATATAACAACAAATTGCTCTTTTATGACATCACAATACTCCATTATGACATCACAGTGGATTATAATGACATCACAATACTGCATGACAACAAATTGCTCTATTATGAAATCACAATACTCCATTATGACATCACAGTACATGATTATGACATGGAAATGCTCTATTATAACATTACAATACTCCACTATGACATAACAATACCATTATGAGGTCACAATACTCTATTATGTGATCAAAATACCCATTATGAGGTCACAATGGGCTATTATGACACCACAATGCTCCATTATGATGCACAAAACACATTACGAGGTCAAATGCACTATTATGACATCACAATACTCCATTATGACATAATAATGCTCTATTATGTCTTCAAAGATATCAAGTATGATGTAAAAATGGACTATTTTTATATCATAATGCTGAACTATGACATCATAATACCCATTACAAGGCCACAATTGACTAATACAACATCACAATGCTCCACCATGACATCACAAAACCCATTATGATGTCACAAAGAACTATTATATCATCACAATCCTCAATTATGACATCACAATGCTCTATTATGACATCACAGTTCTCCAATATGTCATCACAATGGATTATTATGACATTTAAATACTTGATTATGACATCACAATACTCCAATATGGCGTCAGAATGGACTATTATGACATTATAATTCGCCATTATGACACTGTAGCCAATATGAGGTCACAATGGAATATTATAAAATCACCATCCTCCATTATGACATTATAATGTTCTATTATGACATCACAATACTGCAATATGATATTAGAATGGATTATTATGACACCTCAGTGCTCCATTTTGGCGGAACAATACCTATTATGAGGTCACAATGAACAACTGTGACATTACAATGATCCATTATGATATCAAATATTCATTATTAGGTCTCAATGGACTATTATGACACTAAATGCTCCATTTTGACATCACAATACCCATTGTGAGGTCACAATGGACTATTATGACATCACAATACTCTATTATGAGATCACAATGCTCCATTATGACCTCAAATACTCCAGTATGACATCACAATGCTCTAAAATGACACCATAATACTTCAATATGACATCACAATGGAATATTATGACATCATAACAATCCATTATGACATCACAATACAGATTGTGAGGTTACAATGGACTAATATGACACCACACTACTCTATTATGAAATTAGCCTATTATGACATCACAATACCTATTATGAGGTAACAATGGACTATAACAACAATCAATACTCCATATGACAACAAATTGCTCTATTATGAAATCATAATACTCCATTATGATATCATATGGACTATTATCACATCAAAATGCCCCTTATGACATCACAATACCCATTATGAGGTCACAATGTAGTATTTTGACATCACAATACTCCATTTTGATCATCACAATGCTGTATAATGATAAAAAGTACCCCAATGTGAAATCACAATGGACTATTATGTCATAACAATGCTCCATTATGACACCACAATACGTATTATGAAGTCACAATGGACCATTATGTCATCTCAATGCTCAGTTATGGCATCACAGTTCTCCAATATGACATCACAATGGACTATTATGGCATCACAATGCTCCAGTATGACATCACAATACCAACTATAATGTCACAGTGAACTATAGTCATCACAACACCCAATTATGACATCACAATGCTCTATTATGACATCATAAAAGCACATTATAACATCACATGGACTCTTATGATATCACAATGCTCTATTATGACATCCCAATACACATTATGAGGACACAATGGACTATTATGACATCATAATACTCTATTATAACATTACAATCTGCATTATAATCTGTCAATGGCCTATTATGACATTATATGACATCAAAATCATTTATTATTATATCACAATACTCAAATGTGATGTCACAATGGACATCACAATGCTCCATTATGACATCACAATGCTCTATTATGATATCACAGTTCTCCAATATGATGTCACAATGGACTATTATGTCATCACAGTGCTCTAATATGACATCACAATGCCAATTATGAGGTCACAATTGAGTATTATGACATCACAATAATCTATTTTGACATTACAAAACCCATTATGAAGTCACAATAGACTACTATGACATTACAATAATCCATATAACAACAAATTCTTCTTCTATTAGGACATCACAATGCTCCCTTATGACATCACAATACCTATTATAAGTCAATATGGACTTTTCTGATATCACAATACTCCATTTTGACATCACAATGCTGTATTATGATAAAAAAAGACTCCAATGTGATGTCACAATGGACTATTATGTTTAGTGGGAAGCAGTTCCAGCTAACCTGGAAACATAACCCTTACTGACACTTCTGGTAACTGCCACGCCTACGTTGGACCTTCCCCCGGGGGCAGAGCCAAGACAGGAGACTGGTGAGCAGTTAAGACTGAAGGCAGTCCATGCCAGAGATCTTTACTCTTGGATCATGGATGTTGGAGGATGGACCAAGCAGAGTTCTCCAGAGAACACNGCTGAACTGTACCTCACCTCTCCTGGACCCTGTGACCAACCTCTTTATTTGGTGTAAGTTGCCCTAAATCCCTAAATAAACCTCTTAACTACATGGAGTTGCCTTAATAATTTCCCCCATTACCTATGTCATTACAATGCTCCCCTATTACATCACAATACAAATTATGAGGTCAATGGACTATTAGGAAATTATAATACTCTATTATGACATCACAGTTCCCCAAAATGACATCACAATGGAGTATTATGACACCACAATGTTCCATTATTACATCACAATACCCATGATGAAGTCATAATGGACTATTAAGACATCACAATGCAATATTATGACATCACTATACCCTTTATCAGGTCACAATGGACTATTACGACATCACAATATTCCGTTTTCACATCACAATAATATACATTGACAGCACAATACTCTATTATGGCATCAAATGCTTTATTATGATACCACAATATGCCAATATGATTTCACCATGGACTATTATGACAGCAATATGCTCCATTATGACAATACAATACCCACTATGAGGTCACAGTTGTTTATAATTATATCACAATGGTCCATTTTAACATCACAATACCCATTATTGCATCAAAATGGTATTAGGACATCACATACTCCAATATGATGTCACCATGGACTTTTATAAAATTACAATGCTCCACTATGACATCGCAATACACATTATGAGACCACAATGGACTATTATCACATCACAATGCTCCATTATGACTTCACAAAACCCATTATGATGTCACAGTGGACTATGATGATGTAATCCTCCATTATGACATCACAATGGAATATTATGACATCACAATTCTTCAATAAGACTATTATGATATAATCCCCCATTATGACATCACAATGGAGTATTATGACACCACAATCCTCCATTATGACATCACAATACCCATGATGAAGTCACAATGGACTATTAAGACATCACAATGTTATATTATGACATCACTATACCCATTATCAGGTTAAATGGACTATTATGACATCACAATGCTCCATTTTGATATCACAATACCCATATTGAGGTCACAATGAACTATTATGACATCACAATACTACATTAGGACATCACAATACTCTATGATGATACCACAATATGCCAATATGACATGATTATGGATTACTAAGACATCACAATGCTCTATTATGACTTCACATTAACCATTATGCGGACACAATGGAATATTATGACTTCACAATGGTCCATTATGACAGCACAAAAAACCATTATGAGGTCACAATGGACTAATATGAGATCACAATCCTCCATTATGACATCATAATATCCATTATAAGGTCACAATGAACTATTATGACAGCACAATTCTCCATTATGACATCACAATGCTCAATATCAGGTCACAATGGAATATTATGTCATCACAATACTCCACTATGACATCACAATGCTCTATTTTGACATCATTGTTCCACTATTTAACATTACAATGGTCCCTTATCACATCACAATACGCCATTATAAAATCACAATACCCATTATGAGGTCACAATGGACTATTATGACATCACAATGCTCCATTATGATATCACAGTACTCCATAAATGGTCAGAATGGACTATTATATCACAATGCTCCATTATAACATCACCTACATTTTATGAGGACACAACGGACTATTATGAAAGTACAATAATCCAGTATGATATCACATTGCTCTATTATGACATTACAATGGACTATTAGGACATCACAATTCTCCACTATGACATCACAATGCCACGTATGACATCACAATGGACTATTATGACACCACAATGCTCCATTATGACATAACAATACCCCTTATGAGATCACAATGGATTATTATGACATCAAAATTCTCCATTATAACATCATGATGCTCTATTAAGACATCATAATACTCCCTTATGACAATGAGTGACCTATTATGATTCCACAATACTACAATATGACATTACAATGATCTATTATGACAACCCAGTGCTCCATTATGACAACACAATATCCATTATGAGGTCCCAATGGTTTATAATGATGTCACAATGCTCCAATGCCATCTTAATACCCATTATGAGGTCACAATGGACTATTACAACAACTTAATGGGCTATTAAGACATCACAATCCTCCATTATGACATAACAATACCCATTATGAGGTCACAATAGATTATTTTGACATCACAATGCTGTATTATGAAATCACAATACCCATTATCAGGTCAAAATGGACTGTTATGACATCACAATATTCCATTATGGTATCACAAGTCTCTATTTTTACATCACAATACCCCTATATGACATCACAAGGGACTATTAAACATCACTATGATCCATATGACATCACAATACTGATCATTAGGTCACAATGACTATTATAAGAAAACTGTGCTCCATTATGCCATATCAACACCCATTATGAGGAAACAATGTACTATTATAATATCACAATATTCCATTGTGACATCAAAATGCTGTATTTTGATACCATAATACTCTAATATGACACCCCAATGAACTATTTTGACATCACAATGCTCCATTATGACATCACAGTATCTATTATGAGGACACAATGTACGATTATGACATCACAAATCTCCATTTTGACATCACAATGCTGTGTTATGATATCAAAAGATTGCAGTATGTCATCACAGGGGAGAAGTATTACAACACAATGCTCCACTATGACATCACAATACATATTATGAGGTCACAGTGGACTATTTTGACATCACAATATTCCATAATAACATCACAATACTCTTTTATGGCACCACAATTCTCCATTATAACATCAAAATGGACTATATTGATATCACAATATTCCACTATGACATCACAATGCTGGATTATGACAACACCGTACTCCAATATGAAAACACAATACCTATGATGAGGTCAAAATCTACTTTTACCACATCACAATTCTTCTTTATGACATCACAATACTCATTATAAGGTCACAGTGTAGTATTATGACATCACAATACTCCATTTTTACATCACAATGCTGTATTATATCAAAAGCCTACCATATGGCATCACAGTGGAGAAGAATGACATCACAATGCTCCATTATGACATCACAATATGTATTATGAGGTCACAATGGACTATTTTGACATCACAATATTCCATAATAATATCATAAAGCTAGATTATGATACCACCGTACTCCAATATGAAAACATAATACCCATGATGAGGACACAATCTACTACTACCACATCACAATACTCCATTATGAGTTCACAATACCCATTATGAGGTCACAATGGACTATGATGACATCACAATACTCCATTATCACATCACAAAACCATTATGTGGTCACAAAGGACTGTAATGACATCACATTTCTCCATTATGACATTACAATGCTCTATTATGATATCACAATACTCCATTATGACATAACAATGGAATATTATGACATCACAATACTCCATTATGACATAAATTTACTGTTATGCTATTACCATACCATATCATGTCACAATGGACTATTATGACATCACAATGCCATATTTTGAGACTACAATACTCATCATGGTGTCACAATGAACTATTATGACACCACAATACTCCATTTTGACCTCACAATGCTCTATTATGACATCACAATACACCATTATCACATCACAATCCCATTATGAGGTCACATTTGAATATTATAACATCACAATACTCCATATGACATCAAAATACTCTATTATGACATCACAATATTCAAATATGCCATCACAGTGCTCTATTATGAAATCAAAATACTGCATTGTGACAACGCAATATACATTATGAGGTCACAATGGCCTATTGTGATTTCACCAAGCTTTATTATGACATGACAATATGCAATATGAGGTCACAATGGATTATTATGACAGCACAATACTCCCTTATGACATCAAAGTGGACCAATATGACATCAAAATTCTCCATTATGACAACACAATACCTATAAGAGTCCAAAATGGACTATTATAACTTCACAATGCTGCATATGACATCATTTAACCATTATGTGGTCACAATGGTTTATAATGATACCAAAAAGTTCCATTTTGACATCACAATACCCATTATGAGGTCACAATGGATTATTACAACATCCCAATATATTATTACATTACAATACCCACTATGAGGTCACAATGGACTATTATGACATTACAATGCTCCATTATGACATACTAACACCAATTATGAGGTCACAATGGTCTATTATAATATCACAATACTTCATTGTTACATCACATTGCCCTATTTACATACCACAATTCTCCAATATGACGTCCCAATGGACAACATTGTCTTCACAATGCTCCATTATGACATCACAATATCCATTATAAGTCATTATGGACTATTCTGATATCACAATCCTTCATTTTGACATCACAATGCTGTATTATGATAAAAAAGACCCCAATGTGACGTCACAATGGACTATTATGTCATCACAATGCTCCATTATGACATCACAATGCCCATTATGAAGTCACAGTAAACTATTATGACATCAAAATACTCTGTTAATATATCACAATGCTCTATTATGACACCACAATACTACATTTTGACATCATAATCTCACTATTTGACATCACAAGGGACTATTAAGCATCACTATGCTCCATACGACTTCACCATACCCATCATTAGGTCACAATGGACTATTATGACAAAACAGTGCTCCATTATGCTATACAAATATCCATTATGAGGTCACAATGGACTATTATAATATCACAATACTCCATTGTTACATCAAATTGTTCTATTTACATACCACAGTTCTCCAATATGACATCACAATGGACTATTATGATACCACAATGCTCCATTATGACATCAGAATACCCATTATGAGGTCACAATGGACTATGATGATATCATAATACTCCATTATGATACCACAGAACCTATAGTGATGTCACAGTGGACTAGTATGACATCAAAATTCTCCATTATGGCATTATGATGCTCTATTAAGACCTCCCAATACTCCATTATGACATCCAGTGCTCTATTATGACACCACAATACCACAATATGACATTACAATGGAATATTAGGATGACACAATGCTCCATGACATTACATAACACATTATGAGGTCACAAAGGACTATTGTGACATCACAATACTCAAGTATGACATAATAATACCCATTATTAGTCATGATGGACTAGTATGACTCAAAATATTCCATTATAACATGACAGTGCTCCATTATGACATCACAATTCCCATCATGAGGTCAAAATACACTATTACGACATAACCATTCTCCAATATGACGGCAGAATGGACAATTATGACATCACAATGCTCCAATATGATATACCTATACCTATTTTTAGGTCAAAATGGACTATTATGACATCACAATAGTCCACAATGAAAATACAAGTCTCTATTATGACATCTAAATACTCCAAAATAATGTCACAATGGACTATTATGAAATGAAAATTCTTCATTATAACATGACTGTGCTCTATTATGACATCAGAATACTCCATTATGACATCACACTATCCATTATCACATCACAATGCTCCATGAAGATATAACAATACCCATCATGAGATCTCAATGGACTATTATGACAACACAATACTCAATTATGACATCATAATACTCATTATGATGTCACTGTGGACTATTATGACATCACATACTCCATAATGACATAAAAATATTCATTATTAGGTTACAGTGGACTATTAAGACACTACAATACTCCATTTTGACATCACAATGATCTATTATGACATCAGAATACTCTATTATGACATTACAATGGACTATTATGTCATCACAATACTCCATTATGACATCAAATGCTCTATTATGACACCACAATGCTCCAATATGACATCACAATGGAGTATTATGACATCACTATGCTCCATTTTGACATGACAACGATATATTATGACAGGACAATCATCCATTATGACATTGAAAGCTTTATTGTGACACCACAATACTTCATTATGAGTTTACAATGGACTATTATGCCATCACAATACTCCATATGACATCACAATGGACTATCATGACATCATGATGCTCCCTTTTGACATCACCATACACATCATGAGATCACAATTGACTATTATGACATCACAATACTCCATTTTGACATCACAATGTTCTGTTTTAACACCAAAATACACCACTGTGTCATCACAATGGACTATTATAGCATCACAATACACCAACATGACATAGAATGCTGTATTATGATTCCACCATACTCCAGTATGTCATCACAATGGGCTCTTATTAAAGAGCAATACTCCATAATGACATCACAATACCCATCATGAATTTAAAATGGATTATTATGACATCACAATGCTCCATTACAACACCAAACCAATTATGAATCACAGCAGACTATTTTGATATCACAATACCCCATTATAACATTACAACATCACATTACTCCATTATGACATTACAATACCCATTATGAGGTCACATTAGAAAATCATGCCATCACAATACTCCATACAACATCAAAATATTCCATTAAGACAACACAATACTACAATATGACATCACATTGGACTATTATATCATTAAAATGCTCCATTATGATATCACAATACCCATTATCAGGTCGCAATGGACTATTATGACATCACAATGCTTCATTGTGATATCAGACTACCCATTATCAGGTCACAATGGACTAATATGACATCACAATACTCCATTATGACATCATAAGGCTCTATTTTGATATCACAATCCCCATATATGACATCACAGTGGATCATTAAACATCATAATGCTCTATTATGACATCACAGTTTTCCAATAGTACATCACAATGCATTATTATGACATCACAATCCTCCATTATGACATCATAATACCTATTCTGAGCTCACAATGAACTATTATGACAACACAATGCTGCATTATGACATCACAATACTCATTATGAGGTCACAATGGATTATTACGACGTGACAATGTTCCATTATAACATCACAATACCCATTACGAGGTCGAAATGGACTATTATGACATCACAATACTTCAATATGTTCTCAGAATAGAGTATTATGACATCACAATGCTCCATTAGGACATCACTATATGCACTATCAGGTCATATTAGACTACTATGACATCACAATGCTCCATTATGACATCACAATACCCATTATGAGGTCACAATAGACTAGTATGCTATCACATTGCTCGATTATGACATTACAGTACCCTTTAACAGGTATCGATGGACTATTATGACATCACAATACTACATTGTGACATCACAATGTACTGTTATGACATCACAATGCTTAATTTTGACATCACAAACCTATTATGAGGTCACAATGAACTATTATAACATTAAAATAATATTATGAGGTCACAGTATTCCGTTATGACATCACAATAACCATTGTGAGGTCACAATGAACTGTTATGACATTACAATACTCCTTTATGACTTCACAATACCTATTATGAGGTCAAAATGAACTGCTATAAGATCACAATACTCGTTATGACATCACAATACTCTATATGACATCACAATAGCCATTATGAAGAATCAATTGACTATTATGACATCACAATATTCCATTATCTCATCACAATGCTCTGTTATTGAAGTGGACATCAATTTTTGAAATGCAATTGGTTCATGAAATCAGTATTCTGCTTTTTACTGGAGGATATGTAACTTTTTTTTAAATGAGAATAAATGAATGAATTTAACAATAAAAACATAAGAGTGATATGTCAGGCAGTGGAGGGGCACACTTTTAATTCCAGCATTCCGAAGGCAGAGGCAGGCAGATCTCAGTGAGAATGAGGCCAGCCTGGTCTACAGAGTGAGTTCCAGGACAGGTCCACAGAGAAACCCTATTTTTAAAAATAACAAAACAAGATAGATATATAAGGCAATAAATTAGAAATGAAAAATATGTAGAATGAATAATAAAAGGTAGAGGATGGAGAGACATTGATAATGCAGAGAGGTCCAAAGAAGAAGCAAGGAATGAAGGAAAAGGCAGAAAGGATAGAAACCAAAAAAGGTGGTATTTATTTACATACATGTGGATATTCACAAATATATACATTGGATATCTTATTATATATTACTGCCAAAAATATGATGAAATGTGATTAAAGGAATATTTATATGTATGTTTATGTTGGCAAATGTGAAAATTGTTTATTGTAGCATTATTTTAACTAAACAAAAATAAAGAGTGATGTTGTATAACAAGTGAGTTAACCATAAGCCTTTCCAAGAAACTCTATCTAAACCTAAACCTCCCTAAGAAACACTTCCTAACCTTAGTCTTCACACTCCCCAAGAAACTCCACCTAACTCTAACTTTAACACTCCCCAAGAAACTCCACCTAACCCTAATCTTAATACTCCCCAAGAAACTCCTCCTACCGTAAACAGAACTTAACACTAACCCTAAGCCTCCCCAAGAAACTATACTTAACATTATCCCTGAATCTCCCAAAGAGAAACTACAAACCCTAAACATAATCCTCATCCTAACCCTAAACTTGACCCTAACCCTAACTCTAAACCTATCAACTACCTTGTGTTCATGTGTAAGATGCTTATTGCCTGAGTAGAACCAATCTCCTGGTTTTATTCCTCCCAATCAATATCTTGGGTGAGGTTTGTTGTGAACAGTGACTCTGTGGTTTTCCTTGACTTCCAACTAGCAGGATGCCTTACCATCTGAGCTCTAACACTTAATAAAACCTAGCAGAAGGAAGGTAACAATGGGAAACTCACATTTTGCTAGATATTTCTGAGACCTTTAATTTCTTAGGTCAGTTTTGCTTCTCAGGAAAGAGGACATCCATGCACAAAAGTCTCTGAAAAGCTTTTCCATAGATTGTGTTCAGTGAGATTAGGGACCCATGACTATGGAAATAGTGCCAGTTGGAAGGCCATTTGAAAATGAATTTTGACATAGAATTATTTGCAGATTCAGCTCCCACCGAAGCTGCCATTAAACGTTGTACAGGACACTGAGACATGATACTGAATCCTCCAAAAGAAACACTACATCTCAGCTGCTCACTGCGCTTGAGCCTTTGATGTGAGCAGAGAAATACCACAGGGGTTTCCAGGCAACAGCTATGACCTCACAGTCTCTCACGGTCTCATACATCTTCACATTCTACACAAATTTCATGCTTAGAAAAAACACCACATTCTACTCTTTGATGCTATATCCGCTGGTAAATCCAGATGCCTACTATGCATACCAAGCTACAGAAATCACACAACCAATTATTAATAATGGTCATGGTTTTTGCAGAAATCTTTTTGGAATGCGATTGGTCTATGAAATCAGTCTTCACCTCTTGTGATGGAGGATATTTAATATTTTGTTTTAAATGAGAGGAGAAATGAATGAATTTTATCAATAAAAGGAAAGAAAGATATGTGAGGTTGTTGTGGTTCACACCTTTAATTCCAGAATTTGGAGACAGAGGCTTGTGGATCTCAGTGAGGATGAGGCCAGCCAGGTGTACAGAGTGAGTTCAAGGACAGCTCCACAGAGAAACCCTGTCTTGAAAAGTAACAAAACAAAAGGAAAGATAAATAAGGAAATAAAATTAGAAGTGAAAAATATGTACAGTGAATAATAAAATGTAGAGGATGGGAAATTCATTGGGAATTCAGGGAGCTGTGTAAGAAGAAGCAAGGAACAAAGGACAAATGCAGAAATGACAGATACCCAAAAAAGCTGGTATTTATTTACTTAGGGGTGGATTATCACAAATATATACATTGGACATCATAAAAATTTTACCGATAAAAAGGTTATGAAATGTAATTAAAGGAATATATATGTATATGTATATGTATATGTATATATATATATATATATATGTTTATATTGGCAAATGTGAAAATTGTTTATTGTAGCATTATTTTATGTAAACAAAAATAAAGAAGGATATAGGATAACAAACTGTAACCATAAACATCCTCAAGGAACTTTATCCATCAATAACTCTAACCCTCCCTGAGAAACTCTACCTAACCCTAACCTTAAACTTCCCCAAGAAACCTTTCTAACACTAACCCTAACCTAACACTAACCCTAAACCTCCTCAGGAAAATCTACCTAACCCTAGCCTAATGGTTCCCAAGCCTCTACCTAGCCCTAAACCTAACTCTAACCCTAAAACTGACCCTGACCCTAACTTTAACCCTACCTTGTGCTCATGTGTAATCTGTTTTTTGCCCAAGTAGAACCAAATTGCATGTTTTATTTCTCACAATCAATCTTGTGTGTGAGGTTTGTTGTGAACTGCGACTCTGTGGTTTTCCTTGACTGCCAAATCTCAGGAAGCCTTTCCACCTGATCTCTAACACTTAATAAAACCTAGCAGTAGGAAAGCAACAATGGAAAACTCACCTTTGCTGGATACTTCTGAGACCTTTAATCTTAGGTCAAATTTAAACTTCTCAGGGAAGAGGATATCCACCCACAAAAGTCTCTGAAAAGCTTTTCCACAGACTGTGTTCAGTGAGATTATGGACCCATGGCTATGGAAATAGTGTCAGCTGCAAGGTCGTTAGCCATGGATTTCACTATAGAATCATTTGGAGAATCAGCTCCCACCTACCATGCCATTAAACGTTGTACAGAACACTGAGACTTGATACTAAATGCTCCAAAGGGAATACCACATCTCAGCTGCTCCGTGCTTCTTGGGACCTTGATGTGAGAGAGAGAATCCTACAGGGGTTGCTAGAAAACAGCTACTATCTCACAGTCTGTCAAAGACCCATACATCTCCACATTCTACACAAACTTCTTGCTTAGAAAAATACCCTCTTCTACTCTTTGTTCCTATATGCCCTGGTAAAACCAGATGCCTACTACTCATACCAAGTTGCAGAAATCACACAACCAATTATAAATATTGCTAGTAATTTTTTTGCAGAAACCATTTTGAAAAGCAATTGGTCCATCAAATAATTCTTCAGCTCTTGCAACAGTGGCTATATCATTTAATTTTTTAAATAAGAGAAGAAATGAAAGAATTTAACAAATAAAAGAAAAGAAAGATATGTCAGGTGGTGGTGGTGCACACTTTTAATTCTAACATACGGAAGGCAAAGACAGGTGGATCTCAGTGAGTATGAGGCCAGCCTGGTCTACAGAGCGAGTTCCAGGACAGCTAAACAGAGAAAACCTGTCTTGAAAAAAATAACAAAACAAAAAGAAAGACATATAAAAAAATAAAATTAGAAATGAAAAATATGTAGAGTGAATAATAAAAGGTAGAGAATGTAAAGTAATTAGGAATGCAGGGAGCTACTAAAGAAGAAGCAAGTAATGAAGGACAAAGGCAGAAAGGCCAGATACCCAAGAAGATGGTATTTATTTACTTAGAGGTGGATATTCACAAATATATACATTTATCACTGACAAAATCAAATATCACTGACAAAAAAGGTGATGAAATGTGATTAAAAGAAAATATATATGTTTATGTTGGCAAATGTGAAATTTTTTTATTGTAGTGTTATTTTATGCAAACTAAAATAAGGAATGCTATGTGATAACATTTAGTTAACCATTAACCTCCCAAAGAAACTCTGTCCTACACTAACCTTAACACTTCCCAAGAAACTCTATCTAACCCTAACTTAAACCCTCCCCAAGAAACTCTACCTATACCTAACCCTAACCTAACTCTAATCGTAATTTATGCTCATGTGTAAGATGTTTATTGTCTGAGTAGAACCAACTTCCTGGTTTTATTCCTCCAAATCAATCTTTTGTGTGAGGTTTGTTGTGAACTGTGACTCCTCTGGTTTTCCTCCACTCCCAACTGCCAGGAAACCTTTCCCTTTGAGCTCTAACACTTAATAAACCCTAACAGACGGAAGGTAACAATGGGAAACTCACCCTTACCTGGATACCTGTGAGGCCCTTAATTTCTTCGGTCAGAGTTTACTTGTCAGTGAGGAGGACATTACCTACAAGAGTCTGAAAAGCTTTCCCACAGACTGTGTTCAGTGAGATTATGGACTCATGGCTATGGAAATATTGCCAGCTGCAAGATCTTTGGCCATGGATTTGGCCAGAGAATCATTTGGCAAATCATCTCCAACCTAATCTGACATTAAAGGTTGTACATGACACTGACACGTGATACTAAATCCTCTAAATGAAACATCACATCTCAGCTGCTTGCTGCTTCTTAGGCCCTTGCTATGAGCAGAGAGAATCCCACCGGGGTTGCCAGGCAACAGCTATGACCTCACAGTCTCATACATCTCCACATTCTACACAAACTCTACCCACCTATGACCCCACATTTGATCCTAACTTACTTTATGCTAAGGACACAAATCTGTGTGTTATAACTATTTTTATTTCTCCTCCCAACAGCTACATATTATGGCTGCACACATGCCAGTGATGGCGTCACTAAGCCATTTTAGTACGTTAATGAGCAATTAGATGCAGGTCATATGCTCCAGATGTAATTTCTCCAGAAAAGAGACAATTTCAAGCATGTTTCTTTGTCTTAGTCTGCACATTTTCACCTAAATAAAAACCTAGTTTTCACATAAATAAAAACCAGTTTCTTAGTCTCTATATGTCACCCTCTGCTGAGTTCTCACCAAGAGCAGCCTGTGAACTTCGATTATCTCATAAGATGCTGTGCACATGATTGCCACCCAATGATCTGATATGTGTGTCATGGGCCACAGGAACATGAAATTGAAGTCCAGCTGTATATGACAAAGCTACACCTTGAAGGGTCCTTCTAGTGGGAAGCCATTTATCAGGAAATATTTGGTGTCATTCAGCTTTTAATATATCAGCTGCTTCTTGCTATGAATTTCTTGTGCTCATAATTTCCCCAAGAACAGTGTGTATGAACATGTACACTCACAGTATTTGGATAAGGTCATGTAGACAAGGCTTTCTGCCTCCAGGCTCCCTGCTCCCTTTTTAGCATTTGAACTGTGTATCTGCCTTCTGCAAATATCTCCTTTAGCTACATCCAAAGATATAGCCAGCCCCAGACAAAGCATTAGAGGACAACCATAGAACAGAATAGCTGGCCAGGACACCCGCTATGTGCATGAAGTCCCTGAACTAAGGTAAAACATCTTTTCAGACACAGCTTGGCTCCTTGGGCAATCACCTGGCTCCTATATGCACAGCTTTGCTTCTTGTGCACATCAAGCTCAGATCTCCCCTCCTCTTACAGCCCTACAGTGACTTCTTACAACAAAAAGGTTTTCCTCATATGAGATGCTCCAAGCTGTGATGCAGATGGACCTAACTATCAGGACTCCTCCCCCACCCTGTCATAAAAACTACGGCAGAATAAAATAGATATTGTTTTATTTTAGTGACTTACAGATTTCTTTATCTAATCATGT
>LZPO01108166.1:33975-61413 GCA_001675575.1 Neotoma lepida | reverse complement strand
TATGTATATATGTATATATGTATATATGTATATATGATGTATATATGTATATATGTATATATGTATATATGTATATATGTATATATGTATATATGTATATATGTATAAGAAAATACATCCCTAAGTTAATAAATACTGCCTTCTTGTTTATCTGCCTTAGCTTCCTTTTGTCCTTCATTCCTTATTTCTTTCATACCAACCTCCATGCCTAACCACTTACAATATTTATCATTCATCATTTGCTCACATCCTTTTTTCATTTCTACATTTTTTATTGTCTTACTCTCTGTTCTTTTTTTCTTTTGATTCATTCAATTCTTTCTGTAAATGACTTCCATAAGATAAATTAAGATTGATATTTTAACAATGTCTCTGCAAGCAAACACTATGCCCATTATAATTACCAACTTGTTAGATTCCTATAGNTTGGTATACATATTAGGCATCTGATTTGGGAGTGAATGTGTAACATTAAAAAGAAGAAGACTGTGTTTTTTCTCATGGTTAACATTGTGAGAACTAGAGACTTATAGGCTGGGATGGAAATGTGTTTGAAACAAGTGAAATAGGAAAGGATTCATAGTGTCAGTTATAACAACCTTTTGAAATTAACTAACAAACATGCATCTTGAAATACCTGGCTCACTTTTAATTTGGTAGCANTTTTTATGACTTGGTCAAAATCCCCTGGAGATATATCAGGGTTAAAATTCAATGTAAATTTCCANCTATCCTATTCCATAGCAAGAGAACCTCTCTTGGCAAAGTGGTGTGTGATCACAAGTGAAAAATGGTTAGCATAGGATCTAAACATTGTGTTTGATAATTTTTGCTTAACGAATCTGATGGTAGTACTAGGAAGCATGCATTCTGTGTTTGTCTCCTAGAGAAGAAGCAAAACATGGAAAGTTACAAGAGACATCTCCTAGGGATTCTTGTAATTAATAAATGTACCTTTCCAATTAGTAAAAGACCTTTCCAAGAGTTAACAGAGAGCAAAGACAGGTCTATGATGGAGGCCATGTACATACACAATCCTTATAAGGATCCCAGGTTAACATAGGTTACAGTTCATGGATCATGAAGCAGAGGCATCTGTTTTTATCAGGGAAGTTGTCTATTTTCTTGTCAAAGTAGGAAAGAATACTGGCTCAATACTATGTGGACTACAGCTGATCAGTCAACTGAACCATATCCCCAGCTCCTAGTAAGAATTCAGAGCAGGTTAACAAAGCTGCAGGTCATTTAAAGGTAAAAATATCTCTCTGGATTGTTTTTCATAGAGAAGGAGAATGAAATCTCTTCTAGCCATAAAGAATGTGATCTTTTCCCAGGATGTCACCAAAAATATAAACCATGAATAAATTTTCTTCTGAAGACTCCCTTCAAAGGTAGGATCAACTTCCTGTTGGGATGTGAATAGCACATACCAAGTGAATTGGGCAATTTACTCTGAATCCACATAAAACTATCTGCTCTGGTAATTTGTGACATGATACCTATACGGGGATGTGTGTCATTTTTAAGTTGTGTGTATGTGTGTTAATTTTTTGTGTATATGTGTGTAACTGTGTGTGTATAAGAAGAATTATTCACTCACCTACCTCTCCCTTTAGTTTGCTTGAGGCCTAAGAGTTCATGTTCCCCTGAGGAAAGTAGGATAAAATGATTTTGGATTCATAGGCTGAAGGGGTAAGAAAAGCATAAGTGGTGTTGCCTCCATTCTGGTGATATGAAAATGGAGTATATAATATATACACTAAGTATTCATCCACCTACTTCAATGCCATAATGATGCCTTCACTTGTGCGTGTGCTTCACTACAGTTGGAATGGGTAGCTGTGGGATAGGAGAAGCAAAACATAGCTGTAACTCATACAGAGACATGGGTCCTTAGGAGAAATTCAATGATGATAACANGTGGGATCTTTAGTAGGTGGGTTTGTTTTAGCATGGGTAAGTATAATACATTGTGACAGTCTGTGAAATCATAATTTTTGCCCACCAACACAGTGCGAATCTTTCTGCTCATATCATGTGCTCCAAGGCAGGAGGACNTGAGAAGCAGTGTTTGCTTTGGATGTTTTACTATCCTGTATAAGTGTTCTTTACAACATTTAGTATAAGCAGAGATAAGAGGTGATTCTATAAATGAGGCTATTGCCAAAGCCTTGGACAATGGCCTATAGCTGGAACTGTTACCCTAAACATTGGTACCTAATCTGTCTGAATACAGTCTGTGGAAATGCTTTTCATAAGTTTTGGTGGTGGATGTCCTCTCCCCTGAGATGTAAAACTATCATGCATGAGTTTGTCATTCTTACCTTCTTTGAACTCTTGTTTTTTGAGTGTTACACTTCTGATGGAAAATAATCCTGGCACTCAGGAGTCAAAGAATACCACAAAGTGACATCTCACACAAACTTCACTCAAGATATTTACTGGAAGGGCTTAAACCATAAAGGTGGCTGCCTCTGTTAGGGCAAGAAACATTATGGATCTGAGCAGAAGGCAGGGTTTATATAGCACTTATTAGACAATGGTGGAACTATTCAAGGTGCTCCTTTCCAGGGTAAGGATTTATGGTATTTGAAGTCAAGAGCTTGGGCTTTTGAGTCAATAGGGAAGTGGATGGCATGGGGGCTGGGTGCCGCCTTTAGGGCAATTTGAGTGTTCTATGGGTGGAACCTGGAATTTGGAGGTCCTTAGGGGAGGTGCTTCGTCATAAATTTGCCTCAAATGGCCTACAGGTTTTAAGCCATTTCTTAAACTAAACAGAGATTAATGTGTGAGCTATTTTCCTCTAATGAGTCAGCTACCCAACTTATTCTATCTGATGTCCTCTAAAGGCAGTACATATGCTGGCTATTCTGTCCATGGGGCTGAAGTCTTCCTCAAAATGTTCTTTTTCAATTTTTAAGATCTTAATATGATTATTATTTCTGCTTCTGTTTTGCACTCTCCAAAACCTCCCACTTACCTCTGCTTATTCTCTGCATGCTGATAAATTGTATCTGCGTGCCAGTGTAAGTATGAGTATTATAGCCTAAACAACTTAAAAAATCTGACAGTAGATATTCAAAAACTTATATGGAAAACAGCAGCAGCCCTCCAGCCTACAAAAAGATGCAAAAGGAAGTCAGGGCTGCTATAAGTGGGAGAAATATTCTTCCCCAGGAGAGAGAACAATTTGTTACCCTAAGTTTTGATGAAATACCATAATAAAACACTCAACATATATGACACATAAACATTTGTATTTTATTCTCATGATCTCTTTTATCAATAATTCCTATTACAAAATCATATATATGTATATATGAACTCTCAGTTGTTCCTTATTTCTTTCATTTTTTTCATTATTAAATGTACTCCATAAGAGAAGTGAAGATTTATTTCATGGGCTAATTATAGGTCAAACAGTGTTTTTGCAAGAAAACAACAGGCCCCTTATTATTACTTGGTTCTTAGATCTCTGTAGCTTGGTATACATACGATGCATCTGGTTTTGCCACTAAATGTGTAGCATTAAAGAACAGAAGATTAGTTTTTCTCAGGGCTAATATTAACAAACCAGAGATTTCCATGCTGTGACAGATGATGTTTAAATCCAGTGAAATAGNAAGAGATTCATGTGTCCAATTTTCACTGCCCTTATTAAATACCTAACAAACATGAATCTTGAAATACCTTGCTCACTTTAAATTTGTTGGCCATTTAATCCAATATGATCAAAATCCCAAGGAGAAATATCATGTTCAAAATTCAATAAACCTTCCAGCCATCCTATTCCATAGAAAGACAGCCTTCCATGGGAAGATGCTGTTTGTTCACAAGTGAATTAATGGTTATTATAGGATCTAACATTACATTTGATAATTTTGACTTAATCCCATGAAAGTAGTTGGAATCATGAAATTGGGTTTTTTTTCCTAAACAAGAAGCAAAGCATTGAATGTTACAAGAGAAATCGCAGAATGATTCTTGGAATTAGTTAATGTAGGACATCATATGAACTACTGGCCCATGCCAAGAATTAATATGGGTTTAAAACAGGTATTTGATGGAATCTATGTCAAGAGAAAACCTTCATAAGGAGAACAGGTTAAAACAGGGTATAGCCCATGGATGACAGAGGAGAGGCATCTATTCTTGTCATGGAATTTGTCTATTCTTGTGTTTGAGTAGGCAACAACATTGACTCAACACAATGCAGACTAGAACTGATTAGTCAATTCAATCATATACCCAGCTCCTAGAGAATTTCAGAGGAATTTAATAAGGCTGTAGTTTAGTTAAATGAAACAGATTTGTGGATTATTTTGGTAGAGAGGGAGAATGAGATGTCTTCAAGGCACAGAGAATGTGAACTTTTCTCAGGTTGTGACCAAAGATCTAAACACAAATGAGATTTCTTTTAAAGGCTTAGTCCTTAGGTAGGAGAAGCTTTCTGTTGAGATATTAAGAGCATATACCAAATGAACAGGGCAATTTATCCTAAATCCATAGAAAACACTTTGCTCTGGTTACTTGTGGAATGGAAACAATATGAGCATGTTTGTTATTTATATGTTGTGTGTCCATTAATCGTGTGTGTTTGTGTTTGATTGATTGCATAGGGAAAATTACTCACCAACCTACTTTGTTCATTTATTTCCACATGGCCAGTACGTTCAAGTTTCCCTAAGGAAACAGGATGATAAGAATTTGATTTTATTGGGTGAATTGGGCTAAGAAGGGCCAAGGTATAGGAGTAGTGTTATCTCTATTTTGCAGATATGAGAGGGGGGGTATAGAGAATATGTCTATGCACCCAGAAATTATAATGATGCCTTAACTTGTATGTGTGCCTCACTCCAGGCAATGTAGGTAGCTGTGGGATAGGAAAAGTAAAAAATAGTTAAAGTCATATGAAGACATTGTTTCAAAGGAGAAATTTAATGAGAATAAAATTTGAAGTCTTAATAATTTAATTTAGTATGTTGGTTTGGTTTATCATGGGGTAGTATCATACATCATGACAGTGTGTGAAATCACTATGGTTGCCTGGCAAACATAGTGCGATTCTCTCTGCTCATATTGTGGTCCATCAAGCAGGAATCAGCTGAGATGCAATGATTGCTTTGGATATTTTACTATCCCATAAAAATGTCCTTTAAAACATTTAATATCAGTATAGACAGGAGGTCATTGTCCAAATGACATCATGGCCAAAGTCATAGATTTTTGCACCTAGCATAATGGCCTAGATCATTGGTAACTAATCTAAATGAATACAGGCTCGAAATGCTTTTTAAAAGACTTTTGTTGGTTGATGCCCTCTTCCCAGAGAAGTAAAACTCTAGTCTAAGAAAATAAATGCCTCAGAGACATCACCAAAGGGTGAGTTTCTCATGATTACCTTCCCTCAGCTAGGTATTTTTTTTTGTTACAACTCATATGGAAAGTTGTCCTGGCTGTCAGGAGTCTAAGAATACCACAAAGGCAAATCTGACAACATACTTCACACAATAGATTTATTGGGAAGGATAAAACCATGAGGAGGGCTATCTCTAGTTGGATAACAAACAGGAGGGAACTGAACATAAGGCAGTGTTTATACAGAGTTTCTGGGAAAGCATTGGAACTTTTCAGGGGGCAGCTTTTCAGGTTAAGTATTGGTAATATGTAAAGTTCAGAGCTTGGGCTTTATACTGTTTAGGGCAAGGCCTAGCCAGAGGTGGGGGGAGGCTGGTTGCTCTCTCTAGGATAATAAGAGTATTCTATGGATGGAACCCTTTGGTTGGAGGTCCGAAGGGCAGGGTCTTGGCTACTAGAGTGCCTCAAGTTGCCTACAGATTTTAAGATATTTCTTAGAGGAAAGGGAGTTTGATGTACAAGCTACTTGCTCTAATGAGACATCTTCACAAATTATTTTCTCTGAAGTCCTCTGAAATCACAATATATCCTGGCTATTCTAGCCTCTGCAAAGGAGCTGAAGTATTCTAAAAAATATTTCTTTTTTTTCATTTTTGGAGATCTTAATATGATTTTTATTTCCCCTTTGCATTGCTTCCCCTCTGCTTTTCTCTGCACTCTCTTAAAATTTTATCATTGTGAGAGTGTAAACCTGATCATGATAGCCTAAACAAGAACTTAAAACTATGAAAAAGATGTTCCAAAATTTATATGGGAAGCAGCAGAAGTCCTGCGCCCTAGAAAAAAATCTAAAAGAAAGTCATCGATGTCGAAAGTGGGAGAAATAATCTTTACAATGGCAAAGAACTATTTATTAACTAATGTAATTTTCCTGTTTAGCTAAGATAAAACTATAATAAAAAGTCTCCATATATGCCAACATAACGACATATATTAATTAAGTTACACTTTGATGGGCTCTTTTATCAGTAAATCCTATTATAAAACCATATATATATGAATGTACATACCTTGTAAATAAATACTACCTTTTTGATTAACTGCCCTTGCCATCTTTTGTCCTTCCTTTCTTTTTTGAATTATAACAATCTCCACTCCTAAACATTTTGCATTCTTTATCTTTTATAATTTGCTCCTAAACATATTTCATTTCTAATTTTATTTTTCTTTCTTTTTCTTCTTTTTCCTCTTTATGCATTCAATTCTTTCTTTTTTTCTTTTATTGCTTCATTTTTCTTTTAATATTAAAAGATTTTCTGTTTATTTTACATACCAATCACAGAACCCCCTCTCCTCCCTCCTCCCACCCCCCTTCCTCCCCCTCAACCCACCCCCCATTCCCACCTCCTCCAAGACAAGGTCTCCCATGGAGAGTCCCCAGAGCCTGGAACACTCAGTTGAGGCNGGTCCAAGCCCCTCTTCCCTGTGCCAAGGCTGTGCCATGTGTCGCACTATAGGCACTGGGCTCCACAAAACCAGCTAATGCACCAAGGATGGATGCCTGGGGGCCCCCTAAACAGTTTAAGCTAAACCACTGTCTCGAGTATCCAGAGGGCCCAGTTCAACACCATAGGGGCTCCACTGCTATTGGTCCACAGTTCATTTGTTTCCACTAGTTTGGCTGCCGTCTCAGTACATTTTCTCATCATAATCTCCATGTGCCTTCCTCATAGAATCTTTCCTCTCTCACAACAACTGGACTCCTGGAGCTCACGCTGGTGCATGGTTGTGGATCTCTGCATATGTTTCCATCTGTCTCTGGATGAGGGCTCATGGGGGCTTCTCAGCTATTTGTTGACAATTCATGCATCTCCACTAGTTTGACTGGGCATCTTTGTACACCTTCCCATTATGAACTCGTTGTCCCTTGCTCATAGAAGTCCCCCTCTCCTCTATGAACTGGACTCCTGGAGCTTGGCCTGGTGCCTGGCTGTGGGTTTCTGCATCTGCCTCCATCAGTCTCTGGATGAGGGTTCTTTGATGACAGATAGGGGAATCATCTATATGAATACTCACTGGAGTATGCCAGTTCAGGCTCCCTCTTGATTATTTCCAACAGTCTAACTAAGGTGGGGTCATCTTTGTGGATTCCTGGGAACCTTCATAGCATTCTGGTTCTCCCCATTGCTATGATATCTTCATTTATCATGGTATCTCTTTCTTTGCTCTTTTACTGTCCCTGTTCCAATTCGAACCTCCTGTTCCCCTATGCTCTCATCCTCCATCTTTTGCTCTCCATTCCTCCCTCTCATCCTCAGTTTGTCCATGTAGATCTTATCCAGTTCTCCCTCACTGGGCAATCTATGCATCCTTCCTAGGGTCCTCCGTGAAGCTATGGATTGCAGTCTGGTTATCCTTTGCTTTACATCTAGTATCCACTTCTGAGTGAGTACATACCATATTTGTCCCTGTACAATAAAGCAACATCTGGAGGCATTACCATCCCTGACATCAAGTTCTACTATAGTGCTATAGTAATAAAAACAGCTTGGTGGACCAATGGAATCGAATTGAAGACCCTGACATTAATCACACACATATGAACACCTGATTTTTGATGAAGACGCCAAAACTATACAATGGGGGAAAAAAAGCATCTTCAACAAATGGTGCTGGCATAACTGGATGTCACTGTATAGAAGATTGCAAATAGATCCATACCTGTCACCATGCACAAAACTCAAGTCNAAGTGGATCAAAGACCTCAACATAAATCCAGCAACTCTGAACTTGCTAGAGTGGGAATGTAGGAAGTACTCTTGAATGCATTGGCACAGGAGACCACTTTCTAAATACAACATCAGTAGCACAGACACTGAGAGCAACAATTAACAAATAGGACCTCTTGAAACTGGGAAGCTTTGTAAGGCAAAGGACACGATAAATTCTTTCTTCATTCTTTCATGCTTTCATTTTTAAATGTTTCCATAAAAGATATGCAGATTGATGTCACTGAATACTACATGTTAAACAAAGTTTCTGCAAGCAAACAGTATGCTCATTGTTATTTCTTGGTTGTTATATCCCTGTAGCTTGGTATATATTGTAGGTATCTATTTGACAGTGAGTGTGTAGAATTAAAGAATAGAAGAGTGTTTTTTTTTCTCAGAGTGAAAATTAGCAGAAGCAATAATTTCCATGCTTGTATGGAATAGTGTGCAAATCCAGAAAGAGCAAAGGATTCATCTGTCCAATTTTCACTACCTTTCTGATTTACCTAACAAACATACATCTTGAAGTAGCTCACTCACTTTTAATCTGGTGGAAATTTAGTCCACCTTAGGCAATATCCCCTGAAAAGTTATTGGGGTCAAAATTCAATAATCCTTCAAGCCATCCTCTTCTATAGCAAGTCAGCTTTCCTTGGGAAGATAGTGTGTGATCACAACTGAAATAATGGTTAGAATAGCATCTAAACAATATGTTGATATTTTTGGCTTAATTAATCACATGAAAATACTAGGAAGCACACATTTTGGGTTTGTATAATAGAGAGGAAACATAGTATGGAAAGTTATGAGAGCCATCTCAGAGTGATTCATGCATTAGTAAATGTAGGACATCACATGTAATGCTAGCAGTCTCCAAGAACTAAGACTAAGCAAAGGCAGTTCTATGATGGAGACCATGTACATACACAACCCTCCTAAAGACAACAGGCTAACACAGGTTACGGATCATGTACCACAGAAAAGAGACATCTGTTCATATCAAGCAAAATCTCTTCGTCTGTCAGAGTAGGTAAGACAGTTGGCTCCACAGTATGAGGACTATAGCTGGTCAATCAACTGAATCATACACCAGCTCCTAGTGAAAATTCAGAGTAGATTTACAAAGCTGAAGTTCAGTTAACAGCAACAAACATCTCTCTAGATACTTGTTAGAAAACAGGAATAGGATGTCTCTAAGCCATACAGAGTGTGATCTTTTCCCAAGATGTCACTTAAGATCTCACCACAAATGAGCTTTCTTCTGAAGGCTCAGTCTTCAGGTAGGAGAAGTTTCCTGTTTGAATATGAAAAGCATATACCAAGTCAATCAGGCAATTTACCCCAAATCCAGAGAAAATTATTTGCTGTAGTTTCTTGTGGAATTTAATCTATGAGGGCATGTCTATCATTTTTCTGTTATGTGTATGTGTGTCAATGTGTATGCATGTTTGTATGTGTTTTTCCGTGTGTGTATGTGTGTGTGTGTACCAGAAGTATTCCCTCACTTACTTCCTCTTTAATTTGCATAAGGTCCAAGGGTTAAAGTTGCTCAAGGAAAATGCGAATTTGCTTTCATTGTAAGAAAGGAAGAGGTGTGTGTTTTTTTTCCATTCTGGCAATGTAAGAAAGGGGTGTTTTCACTGTGTGGCTGCATAATCTTCAATGTAATTAAATTAGCTGAAACACAAGGGGGAAATGTTGTAGGAATTTAGCAGAGTCACTGTATCACAGGTAGATATTGTAATGAAAAGCTGTTATTTAGAAACACTTTGACCTTGAAGAATCCTTGTGGAAAGCCATGATTATATGATTTGATTTGTAGAATTTTTTTTACTAAAGGGCCATATCTGCCTTCCTATGACTTTGATCACAAGGTGCAACAAGCATACCTGAGGTTCTTGAATTATTATTTATTGCAAATGATACATAATAAATGACCAGAGTAATGAGGGCATGTGATACTCTCCTTTAGGAAGGCATGTTATTTACATTAGGAATCTTGGCATGAGGAAATACGTTATGTAACAATCAATAAATAGCCTTTATAAAGCTGTTAGTTGTTCAGTCCATCAGAGAGTCTGGACCTTCCTGCTGCCACATAGGCCCTAAAATTTGGTCTTGGAGAACTTCTTTCTTCAATTGACCTGTGCTGTAGAGAACACCTTGAGAGTTTATTTGTTTTGCTTTGAGACATTGTCTTACTATGTAGACTAACCTGACCGCAAACTCAAAATCCTCTTGTCTCCATATTTAATGTGTTGGAGTTATAGTTGTGAAACGATGTGCATAACAAAAATCTGTCTCCTTTGTTAACATCTGATGAGTTCCAAAGCCCTTAGACTTGAGCTGGAAAGATTTCTGAGAGTGTAAAATCACTTGATGCCAAAAAGATGACCTCAATTAGATTCCTTGTATCCATGTGGTTGGAAGGAGAGAACCAACTCCAGGAAGTTGTGTTCTGACCTCCACACATTTGCTGTTTTATCCTTATGCCCACAAACACAGAAACATAGAGAAACATAACATAAACACACACACCCACAACACACAAACACATATGGGGAATAGGATTAATAAAAATGTAAAAGTTTAACAAATCTAAAAACCACCAATAAGTCCTCTCAACAATGGGACCTGGTCTCACATATCAGAAAACTCTATTTTCTGAGAAGGAATTTTGGAATCCCTTGGACTCTGGTAGCATTTTTTCTTGAGGAATTTAAAGACTCTTTCACTCCAGAAATCCCTGAGCTCTTCCTGGGAAAAAAGTACATCAGGAAATGCAGAAACTAAAGGTTCTGACAAGGGTAAGAGAAGGAAGAAACAAGTTGTGACAAGTTAAATAGTCCTCCTAGTGCTGAAGTCCTGATCAGGTTAAGGTGAAGCCTCAGCTCATATCTTGCACATATGCCCTAGAAAATACTTTGAATATCAACATATCAGATAGGCCCAGACTGACTGGTTATCTGGGAATCTTCAGCTTGCTGAGAGGCTGGAAGCCTCTTGACTTATGAAGTAGTATGTTGACCTAACGAACATAGGAGCAAAGAATTTAACATAGGTCATATTTTGGAGATTTGGGCAGGAAGCAGTAGTGATTCATGGGCAGGAAATTCCCTTGGAGACCTTGATGTCCTCCCACCATTGGCTCCTTCTACAATATAGCATCGCTCCAAGCACCATTCATCAAAGGACTCCCCTCAAAGGGACACTGGTAAGGGGACTTGAAATACAGGGGAACCTCAGGACAGCCAGTATGTCAACACCTGTCCTACCCCTACTCAAGCTAGCATTACCCCAGCATAACTCTTCCCAACCTGAGGAGTCTATATCTTCATGATGCCAAGAGTCTAGCCTCTGCCTCCCAGTGATGACCCATGCTACAGTGTGAAGTCCATGGTTGCCTATCAGGAACCTTTATTTCCTCCTGGCTTCACCTTCTCACTTTATCCCTTGCTTTGCGTTTGTCTTTGTCTCTTTACTGCTCTTCTCCCTGATATCTTATTTGATCTTTTAGCAGCCCATGGAATACATCATATTGTGGCTTTCTCCAGGAATTACCACTTCTGAGAACACAGACCACGTTCCTTGTAAGAACAATAAGAAGTATAATAGCTCCTCTATGTCCCAACCATCCTCTTATTTACAGATTTTGCAAAAAAGGATTCAACCATCCATTGTTCAAAAGAAAAAAAGAACACATCTGTATTAAGCAGGGCACACACATATCTTGCTAAATATTTTGCATCATACTTATGGTGCAAATATGTAAAATTATATACAATTTTANTTTTTAAATGATGATTAACAACCCATACACATTTTATACTTTTTGTTGTTTTCTTGTATTTGTTTTGTAATAATCTAGAGGTATTATTTACCTACCTGTAATCTGAGGTATTTAGAAAACCAAGGCAGAAAATCACAAATTTGAGTCATTCCTGGGTATTAGAATAATATATCCCTTTTCAAAGGAGCAAATTTGCCATGGTGCTATCCTTTCCCATCTTGGTCTGGAGTGTACTGGTGAACTTAGCTTGTGTTTTGCTTCTTACACATAGTATCTTAGTCTGAGTTTCTACTGGACATACTGAGATAACTATTTGTATATTATTTCTCTGAAAACCATTTTCCCAATGTCAAGAAGGGGATACCTATTACAGAACAAGAGACATACAAAACACCAAATATACAGGACCAGAAATAAACCCTGCATGAAACATAAATAATCAAACATTAAATGTACAGAGCAAAGAATACACTAAAAGCTGCAAAGGAAAGAGTCCACAGTACACACAAAGGCTGGCCCATTAGACTAACAGCAGACTTTTCAATGGATACTCTAAAATACCTGAGTGGATGTTCTACAAGTTGTCACAGACCACAGAGGCCAGCATAGCCTATTATTTGAAGCAAAATATTGTTCACTTCAACAAGAGAAGAGAAACTATTCACAGTACAGTTAACTTCAAGCAGTTTCTGTCAAGAAATCCAGATGGAGAAAAGGAAACCATAGTGTGAAGAAAAGGCTTAGGACAGAAATGATAAATAAGTCTGTAACAGTTCATCAAAAGAGGGTGAAAAACACCACCACAACAAAATAATAGGAATCAATATACTNTGCCCATTGACAACTCTCAACATTAATGGTCTTACTTCCCCTGACTGACTAATCCACTGACTGACAGATTGGATTAGGAAAAAGGATGCATCTTTCTGATGCCTCCAAGATACACACTTCATTATCAAGGATAGTCATTGTTTAATTCAAAAATATTGAAAAATATTACAAGAAAATGTACCTATGAAGAAAGCAGACATAGCTACATTTGTATTTTCTGACAAAATAAACTCCAACCGAAAGTAAACAGAAGGGTTTGAGATGGACAGTATGTCATAATTAAGGGGAAAAATAAAATAAGAACATATTATAATTCTAAACATGTATGCACCGAACAACAGGGCACAAAAGTGTGTAAATGAAGCAGTACTACTGCTAAAATCACACATTGGTGCAATACTGAGTGACTTCAATACCCTAATCAGCAAATAAGTTGGTCTTCCAGACATAATCTAAACAGAGAAACACTGGAGTTACATAACATCATAAATCAAATGGATATGATAGACATCTATGGCATACCACAACCAAACACCAAAGAATAAGCTTTTTTTCCCCAAAAAACTCATGGAACTTTCTCAAAAATTGATGATAAATAAGGAAAAAAATCTCCACAGTCATAAGAACATTAATGTAGCACCTTGGAATCTATTCTACCACCATAAATTAAATTAAAGCTGTATATCAATAATACCAACAGGAAATATACAAACTCATGGAAGCTGAACAACTCACTATTGAATGAACAGTGAGTCAAGACAGAAACTAAGAATGAAAATGAAAACACAGCATATCCCAAACTATGGGACACAATGAAGTCTATTCTCAGAGGCTAGTTCAAAGCACTAAATACATACATAAAAATACTGGAGTGATTTTACATCAATAATCTTATTACACACTTGAAATCTCTCAAAGAACAATACTTAAAAACAGTACATGTAAAGAAATAATAGAGCTGAAAAATCAGGGCTAAAAATACCAGGACTGAAATCAAAGAGATAGAAACAAACAACAACAACAAAAAAAACAAACGAAGAATAAATGAAATAAAAAGTTGTTTCTTCAAAAGAATCAACAAGATGACAAACTCATAGCCAAATTAGTCAAGGGACTGAAAGAGAATATGCAAATTAATGATATTTGATGTGAAAGGGAAGATTATAAAGCAGATATTGAGTAAATTCAGAGAATCATAGGGATGTACTCTAAATTTTTGTTTTTCACAAAACTGGAAAATCTTTAAAAAAAGGTGAATTTCTTGATATATATGAACTACCAAAGTGAAATCAAGATGACATAAACACTTCGAAAAGTCATATAATCCTAGTGCAAAAGAAATAGTAACTAAATGTATTGCAGCCCATTATGTCCAGAGCCAGATGGATTCAGAACAAAATGACACAAGACTTTAAGTACATTTGTCATACAGGAAAGATATTGATTTTTGTGTGCTAATTTTCTATTTCATTACATTAGTGGAAGTGTTTATCAGGTATAGGAGTTTCTTGGTTGTAATAGCTATTCTTGCTTATCAACTTGACTATATCTGGAATGAACTACAAACCAGAAATGGAGGGTACATTTGTGATCTAGATCAAAGACACTCTTTTGATCCACATCTTGAGGTAGGATTGACACGTACCTTTAAATCCAGATTTTGAGGCTCAAGAAGTCACACTTTCCATCACAGGTTCTGCTGGAAGCCTATATAGGGATGACGCAAGAGGAAAGCATTCATTCATTCTTCTCCTGCTTGACCTCATTTGGTCTTCATATCTATTCCTTCACTAGTATTGAAGCCTACTTCTTCAGAATTCCAGCACTTACAGAAGACTAGCTGAGACATGCAGCCTTGTGGGACTGAGCAACTATTGCATTCTTGGACTTTCCATTCACAGCTAGCCATTGTGGACTACAGCATGTAAATAATTCCAATAAATTCTGTGTGAGTGCATGTGTGTGTGTGTGTGTGTGTGTGTGTGTGTGTGTGTGTGTAGTGCAGGGTATAGAGGAAAGTCTTGGCTCAGGAGAGGGTCAGAGAATCCCTGAGCCAGGTAGGGGTGGGTGGCCATTTCCTTCCAGCTTCCCTCCCCTGAGGCAAGCATCCTCCATTCAGAGCTGAAGGCTGAGGCTGATGAATCCAGACTCCCCATCCCTAGGGCACCTGCACAATCCCTGTGCCTAGAAAAGAGCTGAGTGGATGAGGGAATGAGTGGCCAGACCATCTAGGTCAATGATAAGGGGCCATCTGCCTCAGGAAAATGGACCTGCCTACAGAACATGAACCAACTAGGCTGATTAACTCCCCCTCANACCCTTGGTCTGCTCCTTCCTAGCAGGCTGTCCTTTGCCCCAAAGCCTGGCTCAATAACAGACAGGAGAGGAAGCCCAGAGGCCTGGAAGGACTGTGCTGGGTGGTGTCCCCAGTGGTTCCGGGTTTGCCAGGAAGTACCAAAGACAGAGCTAAACCAAAGCCCCCTGGACTCTATTTCCCAGGCTCCTTGGGGCTTCTGGGTCTCTCTTTCAGCTTTCACTTCCTCCCCANATTGTATACTATCATGTCATCTGGAAATAAAGATACTTTGAATGTTTCCTTCCCAACTTGTATCCCCTTGTTTTCCATCAGTTGTTTTACTGTTCCTGCTAAGAATTCAAATATTATATTGAAAAGAGAAGGACTGGGTGAAAATCCTTGTCTTGTTTGTGATTTTAATGGAAGTATTTTCAATGCTCTCTATTTAGGAGAATGTAGACTGTGGCCTTGCTATAAATTATCTTTATTGTGTCAAGATATATCGTCTGTATTCCAGTGATGACAGTGTTTGAAACAGGTTTTTACTGTATCTAATGAAATAATTATGTGGCTTTTGACTTTTAGTATGATTATGTTATTGGTTTATGTATGTTCAATCATTCCTACATCTCTGGTATGAACGCAAGTTGATCATGGTGGATAACTTTTTTTTTCTTTTTAATGAAAGTAGATTCTTCTTATATATAAAACACCCCACCACATTTTCCCCTCCCTCTATTTCTCCCAACACTCCACCACCTCCCTTCTCCTCCACATCTAGCCTCTTTCAATTTCCCCATCAGAAAAAGGAGCAAGAAATGACAGGTAAACACAACAAAACAAGATAAAATAAGACTGATTAGCCCAGATAACTAGAGAAGAACCAAACACATCTGGAAAAAAATCAATGAAATTATTTGTAATCATATTATATTCATATATCCATGCCTTTTCCATTCGTCCTCAGAGAGGCATCTGCTATGGATTGATTTTTATGTATATTATGAATATATATTACTCTCATTGGTTCATAAAATGCTGACAGATGGGTAGTCAAGCAGGAATTTAGGTGGGACAGGCAAAGTGATAATGATGGGAAGCAGGAGGGAGTCAGAGGAGTTGCCATCCAGACACAGAGGGAGTAGAAAATGAATGTGCCATTCTAATAAAGGTACTGACACATGGCAGAGTATGAATAAGGAAGATGGGTTAACTTAAAATGTAAGAGCTAGTTAATAATAAGCGTGAGCTACTGGTTGAGCATTTATAATTTATATTGAGCCTCTGAATCAATTATTTTGGAACCACCTATTATTATTATTATTTTGGGAACACACAAGTGAGAGAGAAACATCTGGCTACATATGGGGCCCATCATGGGACAGAAATTTCCACATAAAACCCGACAAAGCTTTAAAAATGATTCTAGACACAAGAATAGAGTCAAACATGGCTTCTTGGTAGCTGCCTCCTCTCCAATGAGCTCTGTTTGGTGGCGGTGAGCAGTGTACAACTCCTTTAAGAGATGGCTTTCTGGCTCAGTGTTAGCTGCAAAAACGGATGACTCTTTTTAAGACTTACATGGTGTTTGTGAGCAGACAGCAGCACAGTACTTGCTGGGGGCCTGGAACTCAAAACTTCCCAGGGTTGTGGTGGTAAAGAAAGCTTTCAGAGCTGGCAGTAAATATGCCTCTACTATGAGACTAAACTCCCCATGTACCAAGGAGGAGAATCAAGCAGCAACATGCCATGATCTAAGTTACACAGCTGTTTTCTGGTCCTGCAGATAGAAAAGGTTACAGATGCACAGTATGGAAAGATTCAGACAAAAAAAATACACTCTAAAATTACAGTAGCATTTCCCATTTTTTGTCTAATTAAAAAGGAAGTATTTTGAAAGACACCTTTCAACTTTACAGTAATACAACTTCTGATATAATATATATCAAAGAATTTGTATAATATCAAAGAATTTTTTTTCAGTAAAACTTAGAAGGGATCCTGGGTCTCTTTATAGGCTGTTGGTTTGGAATGAATTACTTATCAAGCATGTTGGTCTTCACCTCTTCTAGATGACAGGCTTCCTTCTGGATTGCCTACAAAGCCACTGCACTGCCAGTGACTTGACCTGTTCTGGGGTAGGGAAAATCCTTGCTCCTTGGAGATTTGTGTTCTTAGGATAAAGTATGTATTTAATGTGTGGTCATGGGTGGGTGGGGTTTGTTTAGAATATGGAACTGTATTAGATTGTGGGAGACTGTGACATCATGATTGTTGCCTGGCAAGCCCAGTGGAATTCCTTCTGCTCATATCATGGGCCCAACAAGCAGGGAGCAGCTGAGATGCATTGTTCTCTTTAGATGTTTTACTATTCCATATTGGTGTCTTGCCCAATCTTTAATACTAGCATAAATGGGAGATGATTCTCCAAACGAAGCTATGACCAAAGCCTTGGGCAATGGCCCAGCAGCTGACATTATTTCACAAGTCCATGGTACCTAATATCACTGAATGTACTCTGCATACAAGTTTTTCAAAGACTTTTGTTGGTAAATGTTCTCTTTGTTGACAGTAAAACTGTGGACTATGAAATTAAAGGCATCAGAGGCATCCAGCAAAGGGTGAATTTCCCATTTTTATCTTCTTTTGGCTTAATTTTTTAAATGTTACAGCTTGGATGAAAAGGTATCCTGAAAGGAAAAGGTCAAGCAATATCACAAAATCACACTTCACAGAAACCTTACACAAGAGATTTATTGGGAGGTTGAAAACTAGGAGGGTGGCTGTCAATGCTTGGGCAAGAAACAGTGAGAAACTGAAAAGAAGGCAGAGTTTACATAAAACCCTTCATAAGTATTAAGACAGAATATAGACAGGTCTATGATGGAGGCCATGTACAAACACAACCTTCATCAGGAGCTCAGGTTAACCTAAGTTATAGTCTGAGTCACGGAGGAGAAGAATCTATTCTTACCAAGGTAGTTGTCTATTCTCATGTGAGAGTAAGTAAGATCACTTGGCTCTACACCCTGTGTACTGTAGCTGATCTGCCAGTTGAATCATATATCTAGAACCTGAGTAGAGTTCATAGGAAGTTTACAAAGATGTAGATAAGTTGAGAGCAACAAACAGCTCTCTGGATTCTTTTTTGGTAGAGAGGGAGAATGACATGTCTCCAAGCCACAGAGAGTGTGATCTTTCCCCAGATGCCACCTAAGATCTCAAGACAAATTGGGTTTCTGCTGAAGGCTTCATCTTTAGGTAGAAGCTTCCTATTGGGATATGAACAACATATTCCAAGTGAAATGGGAAAATTACCATAAATCCGGAGAAAGCTATCTGTTCTGTTTACCTGTGGCATAGATTTTATATGAGCATGCATGTCACTTTTTCTGTCTTGTTTGTTTGTGTGAGTGTGTGTGTGTTTTTGTGTGTGCACGCGTGTGTTTGGCTGTGTGTGCACTGGAAGAATGATTCAATAACCTACTTACACCATTTATTTGAACCTAGTTCATGATTTCAAGTTCCCCTGAAGAAAACAGGATGAAGAGAATTTGTTTTTATTGGCTAAAAGGGGGCTAAGAAAGGCAATGGCAAAGGAGTTCTGTTGTCTCCATACTGGGTTATGAGAAGGTGTGTACATACAATACATCTAAGTATTTGTCATCACTGCAATGACATAATGATGATGCCACTTGCACGTGTGCTCCACTGCAGGCAAACTAGGTAGCTGTGGGATAGGAGAAGCAATAAATAGTTAAAACTCATACAGAGATATGAGTCCTTAGCAGAAAATTAATGAATATAAAAGTGGGTCTTCAGTGGGTGGGTGGTTTATCATGAGGAAGTATATTATATTATAACAGTCTGTGAGATGATAACTGCTGCTTGGATCCCAAGTAGCATTCTCTCTGCACATATCATGGGTGTAACAAGCAGGGAACAGGTGAGATGCAGTGCTTTCAATGGTTATTTTTATCCCGTGTAATTGCCCTAATCAGCACTTAAATTCAGCATAGGTAGGTGGTGATTCACCAAATGAGGCTATGGTCAAATAATTCCTTAATGTCTTTTCAACTGGCAGTCTTACCCAAGTCAATGGTACATACTTTCCTTGATTACAATCTGTGGAAAAGTATTTCAAAAACTCGGTTGGTGTCCTCTACCCTGAGTGAAGAGTCTGCAAGCTGAAAAAAATTTTTCAGATTCTTATGCTGTCCTGTGGACTACTTGTCCTTGCCAATGCAGAGTCTGGTGGTTTTCATGGATGCTTTGCACTGAGGGACACCATTGGACAGGTAGTCATATGTGGATCTGAGACTAGGCTGAATGGCTCCCAACATTCGAACTTTTTTATTTTTTAAAATATTGAGGTCGACATCATGGATCATAGCACATGAGGTATTTGATTATGACTGGAAAAAGAATAACAAGAATCAAAAATAATACTACTGTAATGCACAAATTAACCATAAAAGACATAAAATTCTTGCAGAATCATGACACTGGGTAGAAGGAAGGAAAGAGGCAGAAATCCCTTCTGGAAAAGACATTTATAGATGAGCATGTGAGAGAGTGTAAATCTGATGATGGAAATCATAAATATTCATTTCTAAATTATAACTATTCCAAATTCCCTAAATATCTGCCTGAATCTTCTTCCAAATAAAACAGTGCAATTATATATATCAATGGAGTAACACATATTCATTGTATATGATGCATGACAAGAATCCACAGGTCTTAATTTTGAATTTCAGTGCCCATTTATAATATAGCCTCTTCTAAAACATTAACCCTATTCAGTATCCCTTTATCTATACCTTCCTGTGTAACAAGTACCAGAGAAACATTTTTGAATAATTTATTCATATGACCAGCTGTATTTACTTGCTGTCCCAGAGCAATGATAAACGCTGCCACAGAACTACAATAGATATCAGTGCACTAATACCTTAAATCAAAGCTGCAACAAATCTCTTTGGATGAAAAAGAGCTTGGGAAAAAGACTCTAAGGCATAAATACCAAGATCATCAAACCAAGGCAAAGACCAATTTATAAGCATCAAAATGAAAGGAGGTTGTACAACAATCAGTAAATTACCTGGAGTGAAACTATGATCAATACAGTTAATAATAATACAATTAATACAGGAAATATCACAATTAGAATGTAATTTCACAATATGCAAAGACCAAAGCAAAAGGAGCCGAACACAAGCCTGAAGGCTATATATGATTATGGCAAAACGTAGAGGCCTTTTTTTATATATGTATAATTGGTGGCTGTAAATAACTTGTATAAATGTCTTTGAACAAAAGGATGAGGTGGATGTTCAGTCAAATACATAGGGAAAACCCATACAGATGAAAATTAATTATTAAATTATTAAAAATTGTTTGTTCCAATGAGAAAACCTTTGTTTATTGGTAGTCAGATATTGTGTGTAATCATGAGTAGGACTAGAAACAGACCAGTCATAAATTTTACCTTGGATGTCCTAGGGGTAACAAACAACACCTTTATCAGAAAAACACAAGTAAATTAACCTGGAAACACTGTAACCGGACCAACAGACTCCCCTGAATGACAGCATTAGCCCTGGGGCAAGCAATCAGAACCCCCATGGCAAGATCTCTCTTTAGCAGTAGCCAATTGAGTGTGTAGGGATTCATCAGCATCTGAGAAAAAGAGAGAAACCAAAGATCCCCTTTTTATCCCTCTTTCCTCCAGGGAAGTCAGGCACCAATGAACTACCAGAGGGGAAAACACATCAGGCTCAGGAGGGATATCAGTTGAGAAGAAGAAAGGCAAGGCATCTGTGTGTCCTGTATAGTTTAGAAGACCAGAAATCTTATGATGAACAAAAGCATCTGTATATCCCCAAATCATCTTAGAATCATTAACCAGCACTTGACTTTCTCAAAATCCCAAGCTGCAGAACAAAAGAGAGGTAGCTCTCTAACACAAGTTCACAATTTTTCCTGAGCAGCACATATTAATAATAAAAATAGCAGTACCTGCACAGAGAGCACAGCAATCATAAACAAAATTAGAGATGGAAGAGTGACTTTACTGCCTTGATCAATCACAAGATCCTCGGTTATCTGTCTCAGGCTTGTAACTTAACATTCCAGCACCTGTGTTGAATGAATGACAAGGGGTACTGTAATCATCTATTACTATTTCCTGCTGCCATTGGGATGTCCCTGGTGACCCAAAAGGCTGAAATGTTGAACAAGTCCAGAAAGATCAGGCTGCTTTATTTGTTGTCCAGGTTCTGTAAGATCATCTAGGGCTGCAGACATGCAGGCAGCAGGTGGAGTTTTTAATCTTTAGTTTTTAATTGGAAATCTGCTAGAATAGATGTATATTAAGGGCAGGAAACAAAGTTAAGGATTATTAGGTGGGAATTTTTTTCATAGATTTACATTTGAAACTTCCAGTTTTATGGTCCTGGCAGCTGGGAAGAGGAGTGTTGCAAAATCAGGGAAAGGGGAAGAGGTCTCATCCCCTCAGAATAGGCAGGAGGAGAAACAGGTTTGATGACTGTCAATTCTTACCTGGAGTCATTTTGATCTGTGAGAGGTGTATCCAAGTAGATTTCTTGAAGCTTGTAAAAATCTTTTTTAAGAGTAAAAATTTTAGATATTTTAGCATTATCAATCTTTTGACGTCTGTAGAGAAATTCACATTGTAAAAAAGGCAGTAGACTCCGGCCTTTCAGACATCATAAAAGTTTGTGAACTTAAAAATAATTTTGGTTAAAACATTTAACAATCTTTTTTAAAAAATACAAGATTTGGTGTATATAGATTAGGCAAATGGTTTTAGTATGATGAAAGCATTTTTAACTCTGTATTTAGAAAACAACTTTAGGGAAGAGTAAAATCTTGAGCTTGTGACTATGATAAAAGGCAGTGTATACCATACGTAAATTCATAGCTTATTAGAACTTATAGATTAATATTAGAACACTGAGCCATTGAAGTTTTCATGTAACAATAAAATAGTGAGAGAAAGTAATCTGAAATATTTTATATACCTTATGCCATCTCTTTATGCCTTCATAAATTATATCCACATACTGTATCAAAACACCTTTTTAGACTCTCCCAACCCAAATCTTTATGTCCTTAGAACTCTATAACTTGTGTTTACTTGTATATTGTTATATATTTGTATATATGCATATATGTATATACACATATAATTTACTTCTATAACTTGTATACATTTTTATACCTTAAAATACTTTTTAGATCCTCATAGTTTATGTTTATATCCTTAGACCTTGTATAATCTTTACACTTTTGTAATCCAGTTGTTTACCAGAAGGCACAAGTGGTTGATTATTGAAGCAATTATTATAAAGCACGTTACTTGAAACAAATGAATAGGAAAAAGTTATTTTGAAACCTGTTTGATGAATTTATCTCTTTTTTGAATCCGGTAGCAAATCAAATTGTTTTTAGACCTAGTAGTAGCTTTAGAGTAGTGAAGCCTGTTGCCTGAGTTTTCCATAATAGGAGATGGCAGCTGAAGCCTTGCAAAAAAAAACTGGGTGCTTGTTGCTCTTAAAGCTACAGTCAGTCAATATCCTCAGAGATCTGAAAAGGACAAATTAAAACTGGAAAAATTATCTAAATGGTCTATTATCACTTAGAATNNCAGAGACCCATTACCTAGACAGGTTACCCCAGGCTGTGGTGGTCTCCATAGCTTCATTAGAGGCAGTAGTTGTAGGTCTCTGGCTGTCATACAGGACAACATTTAATCTTTAGCTGTCATACAGAGTAGCATAGGCCTTTGGTTGCCAGAACCAGGTCTGAGATTTTTTTCTGTAGAGGAGAAACNTAGGGGAATGATCTCACTTTGACCAGGCCAACAAGGGTGAATGACCCAAAAATGAAGACAGTTTGAGCAAAGCCCTGGCATCAAGGAAGGCATGGGTCAGTTTCATCCAGTGGATAGTGTTACCATAATCCAGGTGGAGTTTTCTTGTCCCATTTATATTTTTGATACCATAAGGGTTCCTGCTGAGAAGGGGCAGTTCTGCCTAATAATGGAAGCAAAAACATTTTTTGCTATGTTTTTCAGATCTCTGAAGCACATATCTGAATGGAAACTTTGTTTTAATTATATGTTTTAGATTTCACTTTCAAAACTTATACAGAGTGCTAAGCAAGGCTTATTTTATAAATAATTGCATTAGTATTTAGTATGACTATAAGCATAATTTTGAACATATGAAAAAATTTGATTATTTATAAGGTGACTAACCATGAAATTGTATTTTAATTATCCTTAAAAGTTTACAATAAACTAATAGCTATTATAAGACTAAATCTTTATGTACCATCTCTGTTAGGATTAGCCTTTAAAATAATTATTTTGAGTTGAAGCATTTTTTACCAAAATAAAACTCTTAATCATAGAAATAGTCCATAGAGAGACTGGCAACTCTCCATTCCTTTTATAATGCACCACGAATAAAAATGGGCTCAGTAAAGAAACCAAAATAGCCACCCCAAGAGCGAATAAGGAAAAACTTGACTCCAAACTACCAAGGCTGTCTCTTGAGAAAGCAAGGAGAAATGACAGGGGAAGTACTTTTAAGGTTAGGGGAGAATTGGAGAATGCAGACAGCGCTTAGAGGAAAGTGAAGGAGTTCCAGGGAAGAGCTGAGAACAGTTGTGAGGAAGCTGAGAATTTCTATCTGAGATGTCTCCAAATAGACTGAATAACCTGTCAGAGAGAAATGTCCCACCTCACAGAGGAACGGCTGCCCTTCCCATATGATGGGGTACTAGTTGGGTGAAAGGAAGCTTCCTGACATACTAGTATGGCTTTCATAGTAAAAAGAAACAAAGCAGGGGAGCTTCCCAGTGACACCCATCCAGCAGGAGGGGAGAGAATAGTGCTTAAAGCAGGAAGGGGAGGAAACAGCTGGAGAGATGAATGAGTAAAATTGTCCCAAGTGCAAGGATAAAATTACGGGTAGGAGATCACTTATTGGAATTTCTAATTTTGTGTCAAGGGCCTGTCATAGCACTGTAGATAATGTCACCAAAGGCTTCCTTGTTAATGTTAGCCAAGTGACCACTCCAAGCCATATTTTTACATCATTACACATTTTGTAAGTGAACTTTTTCCCTCTCGCAGTGAATGACCCTGCTAGAGGAACTGATATGTGATGGCAACAAATGCCACCAGCCCCGTTTCACATTTCTCAGGGGTTCCTGCAGAGTGATTTCTAGTCAGGCTCGGCAGGAAATGCCAATCAGGATTACGATACATTGTTGCTTCTTTCTTAGATCCTGAAGGAGATAACAAGGTGGTTCCTCCCATAGGAAATCAAGGGCAAACTTTACAAATAAACTGAAAACTCCATGACTTGACGAGTAGAAACTTCCAAAAATTTTACTTTAACCATAATGGTAATAATACCTGTACAAAGAGCAAGTACTTTTGAACCATGTTATCCCATTTATGTTAGAAGAGGGTACTTGGTTGTCAAAAGGTCTTTGATTACCCATCCCTTCCTAAAACGAGGGGCTCTCTTGGTGGGTCTGCAGCACCCTTATAAAGGATCTTATCCCCTTCAGTCCCAACACATACTGCCTTGAGGTCCTTGTTCCTGGCTACACCCTGAAAAGTCCAGCATGGCTCAGGTTCAGATACTGAGGGAGGAAGTGGCATTGGCACAAGGAAAACTCCTGACCACTAAGTAGATTGCACTCAAGTGGCCCCAAATGCCTCAAGCCATCTTTATTTATACTTTAGCAGAGTTTTTCTCACCAGGGTTATATAACAGCTTTATTATTAGCTCCTACTTTTGACGTTTAAAGAAATACATCATATTTTAAGAAATTAATCATAGTCATTACAAAAGCCCTCATTATTCACCTTTATGCTACACCAAACATACTTTCCCACCCCCACACATAACCTTATTCTAGACACAGAGTTCAGCATTTTTCAGGATTAACTAATTATTGAGCTAGACACAACTTGTTCTTGCAGTACTATGTCAATTAGCAGCTACATGCAGGTACAAAGTTAAAAGCTAATAGACATGAGTACAATGCTTTAAGGATAACTATTTAAAAACAATCCGTTCATATCTGCAAGATATGTTTCTATGCAGTTCCATTTTCTACAAGTGAGTTGTATGTCTCAATCGCTATGCAAAAGGAAGACTTTGATTAGGTACTCTATTCCCATATACTATACCATAATTCTTTCACCAATGAAAGATTCTGTGCATGGTAAAGAAGGATCTCTTCATCCCATAATATGCATTGCATTTTCCCTTTTGGATTATATGAGATCCTATCATAGATTTTATATGCTTGCAGTTGGCAATATGTGTGTTTCTGAGGCTTGTNCCTATTCTTTGTATGCATGCCTTACTCTCCATTTCAGAATTCTGAGACATTGTTAATGTCCCAAGTGGTTTTTTGCCTCAAATGTACTTAACTGCCTCTATTGAATCAGAAAAGTTCCCAGGATTAAGAGTTTTGTTAGTAATTCCAGATAAGAGATTTGAGAAGCACTAGGCCTCTGTTAAATCTTAGAAGAAAATATTCAAGAAAGAACAGAATTTCCAGGAGAATTACAGCTATTGCCTGTGTGACTGACAAAGTAAAACAAAAGCCGCCCAAATAAGCACCAATATAATGAGTGAGAAAAGAGCCTGAAAGCTGCATGAATTTTATAAATTCCTTTCCTGTCACATGAAATACTGGTCCCTGTCAAGGGAGAGTCCATTCCTGTGGTTGCCTGGCCCCGAGGAAATGCATTGCACAGTTAGTCATATACTGACCTGAGACTAGGCTGCATGGCCCCAACACTTTAATTTTTATTATTTGCCCCTATATATTTTTCATTGCCACTTTTATTTCACTATTTATCTTTCTTTAATTATGTTCTATTTTTCCTTTTTACTTGTTCAATTCTTTCTTCTTTCTTTCAATGTTACATTTTTAAATGTCCTTCATAAGAGAAGTTAACATTGATGCCATAGACCAACTACAAGTCAAACAATGTTTCTCCAACAAACAACATGCTGATTATTATTTTTTGGTTGTGATATCCTGGTACACTGGTACACTATAAGACATCCTTTTTGAGATTGAATGTGTAGCATTAGAGAGAAGCAGGCTTTTTTTCTCCTCAGGGTGAACATTGGCAGAACCAGTAAGTTCCATGCTGGGATGGAATGGTGTTTAAATCCAGTGAAATAGGAAGAGATTCATGTGTCCAAAATTCACTGCCTTTGTAAGTTACCTAACAACCATCATCTTAAACTACCTGACACACTTATAATATGGAGACAGTTTCATCCAAATTGGTCAAAATCCCCTGGAGAAATAAATATCAGGGTCAAAATTCAATAAACCTTCTAGCCATCCTATTTCATAGAGCCATCTTCCTTGCAAATATGTTGTGTGATCACAAGTGAAATAATGGATAGCATAGGATCCAAACATTATGTTTCATCATTTTGGCTTAATTAATCTCAAGAAAATACTAGAAAGGGTGCATTCTGGTTTTGTCTCCTATAGGGGAAGGAAAGTATGAAATGATATGAGTGACATTTCAGAGAGATTCTTGTAATTACTAGATGTACAACATTACACATCTTACTAGCACTTTCCAAGAACTAATATAGAGAAAAGACAGATCTATGATGGGGCTATGTACATTCAGAACCCCACATGAGGAGCACAGGGTTATACAGTTTATAGTCCATGGAGCAGGGAGGAGAAGCATCTGTTCTTTTCAAGGAAGTTGTCTATTCTTCTGTCAGAGTATGTAAGACTATTGGCTCAACATTAAGTGGATTACAGGTGATTAACGAATTGATTCATATACCCAGTTCCTAGTGAGAACTGCAGATTTACAAGGCTGCAGTTCAGTTACCAACAAAAAAACAGCTCTCTGGATTCTTATAGGTAGAGAGGGAGAATGGGATATCTCAAAGCAACAGATTGTATGATCTTTTCCCAGGATGTCACCTAAGATCTCTACACAAATAAGGTGTCTTCTGAAGCTTCAGTCCTTTGGTAGGAGAAGGTTCTGTTGTGTTATGAGTGGCATATACCAAGTAAATCAGGCAACTTACCCTGAAATCAGAAAAAATTATGTGCTCTGATTACTTGTGTCATAGAATATATTTGAGCATGTGTGTCATTCTTCTGTTGTGAATATGTACGTTAACGTGTGTGTGTTTTCCTGTGTGTGTGTACAGGAAGAATTATTCACGTGCCAACTTCCTCCTTTAATTGAATCATGCCCATGGGTTCAAGTTGCCTGAGGGAAGTTAAATGAGCAGAATTTGGTTTTACTGCCAGAAAGGGGTAAGAAAGGCAGTGGCACAAAAGTG
>LZPO01108166.1:14582-29614 GCA_001675575.1 Neotoma lepida | reverse complement strand
GGTTTCTCTGTGTAGCTTTGGCACCTTCCCTGGAACCCACTCAGTAGCCCAGGCTGGCCCCGAACTCACGAGATCCACCTGCCTCTGCCTCCTGAGTACTGGGATTAAAGGCATGCGCCACCACCACCTGGCCTCACCACAAGGTCACATCTCATAACAAACTTCATACAAGTGATTTACTGGGAAGGATAAAGCCATGAAGTTGACTATCTCTGTTTTTGTGAGAAACAGGAGGGAACTGAACAAAGTGCAGGGCTTATATAGAATTTCTGGGGAAAGGATGGTACTTAAAAGGATGCAGCTTTTCAGGATAAAGATTGGTGGGATCTAAAGTCCAGAGCTTGGGCTTTTTGCCCTCAAGGGCAGGGCCTGGATATAGAGGGGGATGCCAATTTTAGGACAGGAAGAGCATTCTATGGGTGCAACCTTATTTTAGTCCTTCCTCAGGGGAGGAGCTTGGCCACTAGTATGCCTCAAGGGGCTTCAATAGTTTAAGACATTTTTGACTAAACAAATATTTATATGCGAGCTGTGTTCCTCTAATGAGGCATCTTCCCAACTTATCGTATCTGAAGTCACTTAAAATCACAACAGATCCTGGAAATTCTGTCCTCTACAAAGGACCTGAATTCTTTCTAAAAATGTTATTCTTTTTTTCGTTTTTGAGATCTTAATATGATTGTTATTTCCCCTTTGCTTTGCTATCTCCAAAACCACCCATTTACCTCTGCTTGTTCTCTGCAATCTGATAAAAATTACCCAGTATGACTGTGTAAACATAATTATAATAGCCTAAAGAGGAGCTTAAAAATCTGACAGTAGATGTTCCTAAATTTATATAAGAAATGACAAGACTACTGGCCCCTAGAAAAGATCTAAAAGAAAGTCAGGGGTGCTGAAAGTGGAAGAAACAATCTTTCCAAGGGAAGAGAACTATTTATTACCTCATATAATTCTTATTCCGTTTAGAAAAAATAATACTACAATAAAAAAGTCTCCTTATAAGTCAATATAAACATGTATATTATTTTAATTACAATTTGATGNCCTGTTTTATCAGTAAATCCTCTTACAAACCATATACATGTGTATTATATATATGTACATATAGATGAATGAACATCCCTGGTAAATAAATCCTAACTTTTAGGTTATCTGTTCTTGTTTCGTTTTATCCTTCCTTCATAGCAATCTCCACTTCTAACCATTTTCCATTCTTTATTTTTTATTATTTGCTCTTTTAAAATTTAATTCCTAATTTTATTCTATTGTCTTTCTTTTTCTCTTGTTTTCCCATCTATTTATTCAATTCTTTCTTATGTCTTTCATTTTTTCATTTTCAAATGTCCTCCATAAGAGAACTGAAGCTTGATGTCATGGAAAACTACATGTCTAAAATGTTTCTGTGAGCAAACAGCATGCCCATTATTATTACTGGGTTGTTAGATCCCTGTAGCTTGGGATTCCTCTCCAGCATCTTTTTTGCCTGTGAGTGTGTAGCATTAGCATTCAGAAGACTGTGTTTTTTCTAATAGTGAACAGTAGTAGAATTAGTAACCTCCATGATGGTATGGAATGGTGTTTAAATCAATGAAACACGATGAGATTCATTTGTCTAAATTTCAGTGCTTTGCTGAATCGCCTAACAAAACTGTATCTTCAAATACTTGACTCATGTTTAACTTCATGATCTTTTTCCCTTCTTGGAAAAACCCACTGGAGAGATATTGGGGTCAAAATTCAATAAACTTTTGAGGCATCCTAATCCATAGAAAGCCAGCCTTCCTTAAGAAAATTCTGTGTGATCACAACAAAAATAATTGTTAGAAGAGGATCTAAACATTATGCTGATAATTTTGCCTTAATTAATCCCAAGAACACATTAAGAAGCATTCATTTTGGGGTTGTCTCCTAGAGAGGAAACAAAGCATGGAAAGTTGCAAGAGATATCTCAGAATGATTCTTGTAATCAGTAAATGAAGGTCATAACATGTACTGCTAACCCGATCCAAGAACTAAGATGGAGCAAAGACAGGTCTATGATGGAGGTCATATACATACACAACCCCAATAAAGAGTCCAGGTTAACACAGGTTACAGACCATGTATCACAGAGGAGAGGTTTCTGTTGTTGTCAAGGAAATTGTCTATGCTTCTGTCATTGTAGGTAAGACTACTGTTTCAACACTGTGTGGATTACAACTGATCAGTTAACTGAATCATATACCAATCCCAATTTAGAATTCAGAGTAAGTTTACAAGGCAGAAGTTCAATTAACAACAAGCAGCTCTCAAGATTTTTGTTGGGGGAGATAATGAATGGGATGTCTCCAAGGCACAGAGAGTGTGAACTTTTTCCTGGATGACACCTACGTTCTCAACAAAAATGAGATTTTTTTCTGAAGGCTCAGTCCTTAGGTAGGAGAAGTTTGCAGTTGGGATATAAACAGCATATCAATGTGAATCAGGCAATTTATACTGAGTCCAGAGAAATCTATCTGTTCTGGTTAGTTACTCTGGGCATGGAAGCCATATGTGCAAGTTCTCTTCTGTGAATGCATATAAATATGCATGTGTTTCTGCTTTTGTATATAGGCAAAATTATTCTCTCACCTACTTACTCCTTTAATTTGCACCTGCCACATTGGTTCAAGTTCCTCTTTGGAAAATAGGGTGAAGGAAATTTAATTTTATTGGAAGAAAGTGGTAAGAAAGGCAGATGCACAAAAGTTGTGTTGTCTGTACTGTGGCAATAAAAGAAGGAGAGTATATGGAATATGTCTAAGCACCCATCAGCTTTATGCAATGACATAATGTCTTCACTTGCATGTGTGCTTTACTGCAGACAGAGTAGGTAGCTGTGGAATAGAAATAAAAAATAGGTAAAACTTATAAAAATCATTTAGGTCCTTTGGAGAAATTTCATGAGGATAAAATGTGTGGACATTAGTGTGTGGATTTGCTTTAACATGGGAAAGCATATTACATGGTGACAGTTTGTGAAATCACTATTATTTGGCAACCAAAGTGGGATTATCTTGGCTTATTTCATAGAACCATCAAGCAGTGAGGAGCTGAGATGCAGTGTTTGCTTCACGTATTTTATTACCCCATATAAGTGTCCTTCAGAGTACTTATATCAGCATAGATGGAAGATAATTTCCAAAATGAGTTTATAGCCAAATACTGGGCCAAATGGCCTTGCATGTGGATCTACTACCAAAATCAATGGTACATAATCTAACTGAATACATTGTGTGGAAATGTATTCTAAACAGTGGTTGGTGATTATCCTCTTCACTGATAAAAGTAAAACTTTTGATTATAAAATGAAAGGCTTCAGTGGTATCCAGCAAAGAGTGAGATTTCTATTGTTACCTTCTACATTTTTTTTTTTAGTTTTAAAGCTCAGATGGAAAGTTATTGAGGCAGATAGGAGTCTAGGAATATCAAAAAGATACACCTCATAACAAACTTCACTCAAGAGATTTATTGGGAAGGATAAACCACCAGGGTGGCTGCCTCTGCTCAAGAGAGAAACATCATGGATCTGAAAAGAAGGCAGGATTTATAGACACTTTCTTGGGGAGGGGTGAAACTTCAGGGTAAAGATTTTTAGGATCTCAAGTCCAGAGACTGAGAATTTCACTCATTAGTGCAGTCACTGGCATGGGGATTGGGTGCCACCTTAAGGACAATGAAAGTGTTCTTTGGTTTGAACCTGGCTGTTGGAGGTCCTCAGAGGAGGGGCTTGGTCACTAGTGTGCCTCAAGTTGCTTACAATTTTAAGTCATTTTTTAGACTAAAAATAGATTAGTATGCTAGCTGTCTTCCTCCAATGAGGCAGCTCATTAACTTATTCCATCCAATGTCCTCTAAAAGCACAAAATATCCTGGCCTTTCTGCCCCCTACTATCGAGTGGAAGTCTTCCTCAACCTGTTCTTTTTTTGCATTTTTAAGATCTTAATATTATTGTTATTTCCCTGCTGCCTTGCAGTCTCCAAAACCTCCCATTTACATCAGCTTGTTCTCTGCAATCTGATAAAAATTATTCCTGCTATGACCGTGTAAGCATGAGTATGATTGCCTAAAAAAGAGCTTAAAAATCTGACAATAGATTTCCATAATTGATATGGGAAACAGCAGGAGGCCTCCACTCTATAGACCTATCTAATAGAAAGTTAGAGATGTTGAGAATCGTAGAAATAGCCGTACAAGAGAGAGAACAATTTTTTACCCAATATAATCTTTGGTTCATATAAAATCATACAATAAAAACTCTACATATATGCCAATATAACAATGTATATTGCTGTATTGAAACTTGATAGCCTCGTTTATCATAAATTCCCATTACAAAGACATATATATATATATGTGTGTACATCTTTATATATACATATATGGATAATATGTATGTGAATATATAGTGTATATATATTAATAAACACCACTAAGTAAATATATACTACCTGCTTGGTTATCTCTCCTTGCTCCCTTTTTCCTTCCTTTCTTGCTTCTTTCATATCTCCCTTCCCTCGTTACAACATTCCATACTTTATCTTTTATTACTTGCTCATATACATTTTTCATTACTACTTTTATATTATTTTTTCTTTCTATTCTATTGTTTTACCTTTTAATTCATTCAATTCTTTCTGATCTCTTTCATTTTTCTTATTTTGAAATGTCTTCCATAAGAGAACATTGATATCATGGAACAACTACATGTCAAACAATGTTTCTGCAAGCAAACAATATGCCAATTATTATTACTTGGTTGTTAGATCCCTATAGCTTGGTATACATAATAGCCATCAGGTTTTGGAAGTGAATGTGTAGCATTAAAGAGAAGAAAACTTATTTTTCTCAGGATGAGTATTAGCACAACCCGAGACTTCCATACTGGGATGGAATTGTGTTTAAATCCAGTGAAATAGAAAGAAATTCATGTGTCCAAATTTTATTGCTTTTAGGAATTACCTAACAATATGTATCTTGAAATACCTGACTCACTTTTAATTTTGTGACAGTTTCATCCAATCTGGTCAAAATGCCCTGGAGAAATATCAGTGTCAATATTCAGAACACCCTTCAACCATTCTATCCATAGCAAGCCAAACATCCTTGAGTAGATGATGCATGATCACAAGGGAAATAATGATTAACACAGGATCCAAACATTATGTTTGACAATTTTGGCTTAATTAATTCCATGAAAATACTAGGAAACATGCATTCTGGGTTTGTCTCCTAGAGTGGAAGCAGAACATGTAAAGATTCAATCTCAAAGTGATTCTTGTAGTTAGTAAATGGCAGACATCACATGTACTACTATCCATTTCCAAGAAAACAGACAAAGCAAAGTAAGGTCTATGATGGAGGCCATGGACATACACAAGCCTCATAAGTATCACAGGTTAACACAGGTTATAGTTCATGCATCACATAGGAGAAGTATCTGTTCTTGTCAAGGAAGTTGTCTATTCTTCTGTCAGAGTAGATAAGACCATTGGCTCAACACTATACCCAGTTCCTAGTGAGAATTCAGAGTAGGTTTACAAGGCTGTAGTTCAGTTAACAATAACTAACTGCTTTCTTGATTCTTGTTGGTAGAGAGTGAGAATAGGTTGTCTTGGAGACAAAGAGAGTGTGATCTTTTCCCAGGATATCAACTAAGAACTCAATATTAATGAAATTTCTTCTGAAGGCTCAGCAGTTAGGTAGGAGAAGTTTCCAGTTGGGATATGAACAACATATATCTAGTGAATCAGGCAACTTACCATGAATCCAGAGACTACCATGTGTGCTGGTTACTTGTGGCATGCAATCCATATGAGATATGAGTTATTTTTCTGTTGTATGTATATGTGATAATGTGTGTGTCTGTTGTGTACAGGAAGAATTATTCATTCACATATTCCCTCCTATACTTTGCATTGAGCCCACATGTTCAAGTTTCTCTGGGGAAAATAAGATGATGTTAATTTGGTTTTATTGGCTGAAAGTGTAAAAACAGCAGAAGCACAAGAGTGGTATTGTTTCCATTTAGACAATATGAGAGACAGAGTATATAGAATATGTTTAAGGACTCATCAATCAACAAATGGCATAATATCACCTTCACTTGCATGTGTGCTTGACTATAGGCAAAGTAGGTAGCTGTGGGATAAGAGAAGTAAAATATGGTTACAATTCATACAAAGACAAGTGTCCTTAGGAGAAATTTAAGGAGGATAAAATGTGGGAATCTTTAAAGAGTGAGTTTTGTATAGCAAAGGTCATTGTGACAGTCTATGAAATCATAATTGTTACCTGGCAACTATAGTAGGATTCTTTTTGCTCATATGATGGGCCCATCAGGCAGGAAAGAGCTGAGATGAAGGTTTTGCTTTGGCTGTTTTACTATCCCATGTAAGTGTCCTTTACATCATTTAATATCAGCATAAATGGTTGGTGATTCTCCAAATGAGCCTATGGCCAAAGCCTTGGCCAATGACTTTGCATGTGGTACTATTACCCAAATCAATGGTACCTAATCCAACTGAATATAGTCTGTGGAATTGCTTTTCAAAGACTTTTGTTGGTGGATGACCTGTTCTCTGAGAAGAAAGCATCTGGAATTAGAAATTAAAGGCCTCAGAGGTATCCAGCAAGGGTGAATTTGCTGTTGTTGCCTTCCTTCATCTAGGCTTTTGAATGTTACAGCCCAGATAGAAAGTTGTCCTAGCAGTCAATAGTCTCATCTCACAACACATTAAACCAAAGAGATTTATTGGGGGCACAAAACCATGAGGTTGGCTTCCTCTAATTGGGCAGGAAACTGAGAAGGCATAGTTCTTTTAGAGTTTCTTGAGGAGGGGTGCAATATTTCAGGGTGTAGCTTTCCAGGGTAAGAATTGGTGGGATTTCAAGTCCAGAACTTGTTGGTTTTTACTCATTAGATGGGCTGTCCTAGGGGATGGATGCCACCTTGAGGACAGTTAGAGTGTTCTATGTGTGGAACTTGGTAGTTGGAGGGCCTCGGGGGAGGGGCTTGGCCACTAGTGTATCTCAAGTGGCCTATAGGTTTTGAGCCATTTCATAGATTAAGCAGAGATTGATGTGAGAGCTGTTTCCCTCAAATGAGACTGCTGCCCAACTTATTCTATCTGATGTACCCTAAAANCACCACATGTCTTGACTATTCTGGCCTCTGCCCATGGGGCTGAAGTCTTCCCCAAATTGTCTTTTTTGGTTTTGAGATTTTAAAATGATTATGATTTCTCCTTTGTTTTGCCATTTTCAGAACCCCCAGTTTACCTATGCTTGTTCTCTGNACTCTGATAAAATTTTACTAGTCTGACGCTGGAAACATGAGTACAATAAACTAAACAGCAGCTTAAAATCTGACAGTAAATGTTCCAAAATTTATATGGGGAACATCAGNAGGCTTCCAACCTACAAAACCATCTAGAAGAATCTCTGGGATTCAGAGAGTGGGAGAAATAATCTTCCCCAAGACAGGGAACTATTTGTTATCATAAACAGTAATTTTTGTTTAGAGAAAATAATACTACAGTAAAGAACTCCTTACCTATGACAACATAATCACATATATACCTTTATTTATGAGTTTATNGCCNCTTTNATCAGTAATTCTTGCTACAAATGTAATATGTATACATACATACATATATATTAGTGTGTATGACTATATCTCCCTATGTAAATATTTATTTCCCCTTTTTGTCTGTCCTAAGGTCATTTTGTCCTTTCTTCCCTGCTTCTTTCATATATCCCTGCACTCCAAACCAATTTCCGTCTCTTATCTTCTTTTTATTTTCTCCTAAACATGTTTTATTTCTAATTGTAGTTTATCTTTTTTCTTTCTTTGTTTTTCTTTCTTTCATTTTTCTTTCAATTAATTCCTTATTTTCTTTCATTCTTACATGTCCTCCATCAAGAGAACTAAAGATTGATTTCATGGACCAACTACATGTCAAACAATAAGGAAAACAACATGCTTATTATTTTTACTTGGTTGTGAGAACTGTATAGCATGGTACACATATTAGGCATCTAGTTTTTTTGTGGGTGTACAGCAACAAAGAACAGAAGACTGTTTTTTCCCCCTCAGGGTGAACATGAGCAGAACCAGAGACTTCCATACAGGAATAGAATGATGTTTCAAATGAGTGAAATAAGAAGTTTCTGGTGTCCAGTTTTCACTGTCTTTGTGGATTACCTAACTACCTACACCTTGAAATACTTGACTCCCCTATAATTAAAGGTGAATAATGGTTAGCATAGGGTTCAGAAATAATATTTTATATGTATGGCTTAAGAAATCCACTGGATAGCAGACACCAAAGGTATGAGTATTGGAGAGGTAGCCCTACTATTCTTCTGTCCCTTGCAGCATACTACATAAGGTAAGATATCGAGGTAGGTTCTGCTGAGCCCTCCCTAATGTTGAGGATGAGAGAAAATTGGCAGACTGATCAACTCAGCAACCACCTAGATCCAGAACTAGAGTTCTCTGTTTCTTATTCTTTCCCTTACTTGCTTTTACTTCCATTTGTTTTGTTTAATTCTGATATGTAAGCTTTTGTTTTATCTTATGTAAAGATATTTTTACTATGAAAAAAGCCCATTACCTATAAAAATATGTATATAATTGTATATGCTATAAATCCTCACACAAATAAATATCTATATTTGCTTAATAGTACTCAAATATTATTATGCAGTATAAAGCATATGTTATTATGTAGTTTATATATCATAGGTCATAATCTGTTATAATTGTTATGAATTCACTCTTGTCCTTGGATACACATTCAAATAATATGTAAAAGGTTTGTTAAAAGTTTATTTCTTTAGCTATCATTATCCATTCATGACACAAAGGGAGAAAATGCCATAAGAAACTTGCCTAATTTGCTTGTAAATTTTCCTGTGGCATTAAGTAATAAAAGTGTTCCATCATAGCAGTAGTTAGAGGTACATAGCTCACCCTCTGAATACAGGACAATCAACCATTATTCTTGCTGATTAAGATCTGGCTCCTGACCCCTGGAGAAAGAATTGAACTTCCTGAGGTGACCATGTGTAATATTTGAAGCCACTCATTTTGGGGAGGAGATCTTAAGACCCAACATATGAGATTGTTACACTTTGTACTTCTTGAAGAAATTCCTTGCTTCTGAATATTGAAAATGAGAGACACCAGTGTGTTGGACAGGCATAAGGTCAATGCTAGGTAGAAGCATGTCTCGATATGTGGAAAAAAGAGGGTTCTGAGGGTGGAGCTATTTTGCCTTGCTTGTAAATCTGATATGTATTTTTTAAACACTTTCTCAATTTTACATGTTTTATGGTCTTCTTATCTGAAGTTGGATTTCTTCCTCAAAGAAGAGTACTCTAATTATCCACAATTAAGTGCTATAATTCCCTAGGAACATTATTTGACACTTTCCTCCTATATTTTAATCAATTCTCCTACAACTTAAATATTAAGTTATTCATGAACTCAGNGTTTTAGAGTACAATCTTGTACTTTGCAAATTTGAAAGTTTTCCATCCAATGTATTTTCAGTTTTGTGCTCTGAGGTGGCAGAGCATTTATACAGGGGGATGGAGGCAGCAGTGTGGATTCCAATTTGGTCCCTGAACTATATAGGGAAAATTTGTCAAAGGAAAAAACCCAAAACAACAACATGAAAATTCCCAAACAAAGCTGGGCATGGTGTTATGTTGGCTAGGTTTAGGACTGTAATTCATACATTGGGAATACATAATTGAGAATTAACTGTTCAATCCAAGCCAGCACTAAAAAGAGACCTGGTCTTGCTTTAAAAACAGAAAGTAAACCTGAACAGTGTCACATATTTTGGTGGTGTACATTACTGCACATACAATATTCTGAGGTGGAGGAAGGAAAGGTCTAGGGATGACAAGCCTAAGCATGGACTAGGTTCTATAGAGTGATCTTCCTTTAAAAGACTGTAACTTTCAACAGGGAAATGGAAATAGGTCGAGGAAACCACAATCATGAGGTTTGATGCTGATATGAGCTAGAGAAACCTTGCCTCAAAAGGAAATAAAAGCTGTAAACCCAGTGTTAAGATATAGGATAGCATTGTAACCCAAGAGTATTAGAATAACACTGTTGGTGGAGACAGAAGAGTACAAATATCACAAGATTGAGTATTTATTGTGGGCTATATAGAAAGAGAGGTTGTCTCACTGGGCAGAAAGGCCACTAGATGGCAGAGTTAGATGGCATGCAGAGGCCTGTTGGAACATTTCTGTAATTCCAGCCCTGTGAAGTGTAGACCTGAGGAGACAGCAATTGTGAGTTTCAGCATCCTTGATCTATATAGGGCGACCTTGTCTCAAAAATAACAAATTCAAAGCAAAAGCAGGCTGAGTGACATGTGGGCACTTGTGTGCTGGGGCAGGACTGCAATGCCTGCACTGAGGTTTAGAGATCTGAGGAGGGTGCAAGGCTCACACGTTTTAGTTTGACATATGTAGGCAATATAGGGAATCCTGCTTTTTTTCTTGAGAAACAAATGAAACATGTCAGAGCCTTCCACAGTGGCAGAGCTGCCAGCAATTTAGGTGTCACAATTATGTAACCCCAATTTTGAGAAATGGAGATGAGTGGCCGTGAGATTCCACAGCCTTGGTTATAACGTCTCAAAAGAAAGGAGGATTAGAATAGGGAAAGGTGAAAGGGGGAAGGGCAGAGGAAAGGAGAAAGAAAAGTAGAGAAAAAGAGAGGAGGCATGGGAGGAGAGAGAGGGGGAAGAAAAGGAGATGGGAGAGACAAGAGACAGAAAATCTGGCATGATCCCTGACTTTGTGGCAGGCAGTTGGTTTGGCATACATGCTTGTACTATCAGAACTGGGAGAGATAGTGAGGGGGAGGTGTGAGGAAGAAGGAAGGGAAATGAGCTGAATGGAGGCAGAATCTAGAAAGCTGCATGTTTAGGAGGATAGTGAATGTGAGCCCAGTGTAGATATGTAGAGACACCTTGACCCTACTCCTCCCTCAAAAATGTGAATCAATCTTAGTCACATGGTGACATGTCAAGCAGTGTGACNNTNCTAGACTTGAATATGTGAAATGAATGCTGCAGATGGTAAGCAGAAAGATCTCAAGTTTAAGAACATNCTAGGATGTAGGAAGAGACCTCACTTGAATTTTTTTACAGAATTAGGTATGGTATGATAGTTGTCAGCATGATGGTGCAGTGGTGCAGACCTGAGTACATAAATATCATGAGATTGAGCCTTATCCTCATCTTCTGGAACATACACCGAAGGACTTCCTTGTGTCTTGTTTTTTGTTCTTGTATGTTTTTGTTTCGTTTGTTTTCAGACAAGGCTTATCTGTGTAGTCTCTGGCTCTTCTGGATCTCTATTTGTATAAAAGCTGGCCTCTACTTGGATAACCACCTATCTCTGCTTTCCAAATGCTAGCATTAAAGGCTTGTGCCTCCTTACCAGGCTGAGAATTTGCCTTAATAGAAGTGAGACAGTGGGCAATATCGTAGTTCAGTTCAACAATCTCTGCACTAGGAGCTGGAGATTTGACATGAAAATTGTGAGTTTGGGCCAAATACTGGGATTTTTGTTAAAAATATTTATGGGTTCTGGAGAGATGGTTCAGTGGTTAAGAGCACTATCTATATTTTCTAGGGGACCCAGGTTTAGTGCCAGCATCTACAAAGTGCTTCTGTCTATAGCCCCTGTTCCCGGGTATCTGATGCTCTCTTGTGCCTTCCTTGGCAATAGGAATTTAAATGGTACACATACCTACATTGTGGCACAACATACACAAATGAATGGAAATAATTTTTAAAAACCTGTGTGTGGTGTTGCATATCTTTAATCCCAACACTGGGGAGGCTGAGGCAGGTGGATTTATGGAAGTTCAAGGCCAATCTGGTCTAAATACTGAGTTCCATGACAGCCAGGGCTACACAGATAAATCCTGTCTTGAAAAAAACAGACAAAAAATAATAAATAATAATAATAACAATAATAATAATGATGTAAATTAAGAATAGCAGTTTGATGAGTACTATGTTTGCAGAGGATTGTCATCCCAGCTCTGAGTAATGGGGACAGGATGAGGGTATGAGGACGGCAACTTTGAGTCAAGTCTTAATTATATATGAGATCACACCTCAAGAAAAGTAATAAACCTGGTGTGACAGCTAAGTGGTCATCATGAAGCCATAGGAATGTTATCCAAGGACTCCTTGGTGTAGACAAGAGGATAACAAGATAGCGAGATTGAGCCCTGCACTGGGTTCTAGGGATTTTGTCTACACAAATCTTGCAGGAGTAGGAGATGGGGAGGAAAGTGAGCTCTGTGCCTTGGTGAGATGATGAACAGCATGTTCTTTTTTTTGAAAGATTTATATATTTATTATGTATACATTTTTTATGCCTGCATGCCTGCCCACCAGAAGAAGTGCCAGATCTCATTATAGATGGCTGTGGACCACCATGTGGTTGCTGGGAATTGAACTCAGGACTTCTGGAAGAGCACCCAGTGCTCTTAACCTCTGAGCTATCTCTCTAGCCCCTGGACAGCATGTTCTTATTGACACTTTCCTGAGAAACTTTCTCAAAAAAAAGCAGAGATTGAGGAATTTAATCATGAAACTGTCTTGTTTGTCTGCTGGGCAGCATGGAGAATGATGATAACAGGCTTCTAAGCCTTGTCACAGAAGAGAAAATGGAGTAGGAGGAAGAGGTGGAGGAAGAATTAAACAAGGAACAAAGAAAGGGAGGGAGGGCAGGAGGGAGGAAGGGAGGGAGGGAGGGGGCTGGGTAGTGAGCATGGTGGCACATGGCTGCATACTGAATTCCCTGCCTTAAGTAGGAGGCAGTGGGAGGATGTGATGATACAGGCAGTCCTGGCCTTGAGTGTGAATGAGTAAAAATTGTGAGTTGGATTCCAGAATATTACCTTCAGCAAAAAAGTGTAATATACAAAATTGAGAGTTGTAATGAAAAAGAAAGTTTTTTTGATATTTAGAAAGTATTTAAACACCATGAATTCCAGGATAACTCATAGCATTGAAATGCATAAAAAGTCTTGGAAACCTCATTGAGAAATATTTTACTTCTTTTTATTAGCCAGATTTCTTGCTTTTTGAGAGGACCAAATATAATTTCTGTTATCCTATACCAAGTCCATGGTAGTTATATCCATTCTTGATATATTGTGAATTCTTCTACTCCTAACATAAGGAGCAGAAGACTGTGTGTTTGCTCATAGTGAGCAAACAGTGCTCATTAGCAGAAACAGAGCACTCCATGGTGGAATAGAGTGCTGTTTATAGAAAGAAAATGGAAGTTTCATGTGTCCATGTTCCAATTCATTTGTAGCCTATGTTGCAAACATGAATCCTAAAAGGCTTGATTTCTTTTTTGATCTTGCCGAATTTCTTTCCACCTTAAAATAATTCCCTTGTAGAGTGTTAGGGTCAAAGATTAGAAAGATTCCCAGACATCCTTATTTATACCAAGACAGCCTTTCTGGGAAGATACTGTGTGATCAAAGGTAGAATAAAGGTTATCATAGGGTCTACTTGTAAAATATGATAGGTCTTGGCTTCAGAAGTCTCATAAAATGGTAACACGCATTCTGTGTTTGTCCCCTGTAGAGGAAGACAAGCCACAAAAGATGCAGGAGACATCACGGAGTAATTCATATGTGCAGCAGATATAGGCCAACACAACAATTACTAGCCCTCTACAAGTATTTAAAAGGAACAAACACAAGTCTATGGTTGACGCTTCATACACACACCACCCCCAACAAGAGCTCAGGTAAGCACAGGATAGAGTCTAGGGATCACAGAGGAGAGGAATCTCTGCTTGTCACAATGTTGTTTCTTCTTCTGTTAGAGTACATAAGATCATTGACTGAAAACCATATGGATAGCAGTTGATCAGTCAATTTTATTACATAGCTAGCTGCTAGTGAGATCTCTGAGTAGTTCAACATGTTTGGATAACAGTTGTCAACAACAGGGGGATCCCTGAAATTCTATTGGTTCAGGGAGTCTCTAAGCCACAAAGAGTGGTTGTTTTCCAGGATGTCACTATATATACCAACAGTAATTTGATTTCCTATGCAGGCTCATTGCTTGAGGAAGGGTGGGGCTTTCTGTTGGGGAATTATAAAACAATTCCCCTGATAAAATGATAAATTACCAAGATGTCCAGAGTAAAAAATATGCTTTGGTTACTTGTGTCTGTGAGCTATGGGAGTATGGGTGTTTGTGGTCATTGTTGTCATTTTTTCAAGTGTGTTGCTGTGATGGTGGTGATGGTGGTGGTGGTGGTTATGTGTGTGTGTGTATGTGTGTTTGTGTGTTTCTCTGTGTGTGTATGGGAATAATTGATTTTTCACTCATCTAATTTATCCACTTATTTGCACCCTGATTATGTGTTCAAATTCCCATAAAGATAACAGAATGAAGAGAGGTTTGTTTTAATTTCAGTAAAAAGAGGTTGCCTAAGGCAGAGGTACAATATTGGTGTCTCTGTTCTGGAATTATCAGAACTAGAGTATGGACTATATCTAAGTGCTCATCATTCTGCTGTAATAGCAATGTAATGGCTTTATTTGCATGTATTATATTGATATATAAAATATTTCATTAAAAATCAATTAGGAAAGGTGGAAAATGAGATTCAGACATACCCACAAGAAAAATTAATTTCATCCCTATTTACATTATTTTCTTAACTATTAATAATTCTGGATTAACCCTTGCCTAATAGCACTGGGGAGGCATGCACACTCGTGCTACACCATTGCTTCTAGAGACACCATAGATAATACATGGAGGAGTTCCACCCCCTGCTAACAATAAGTTTAGGTTTTGCGTGTGTTTTTCCAGGAGTTCAAAAACCCATTTGGGTGCCTGCAAAGCCATCAAGCTATACATCGAGAATGGACAGACTGAAGACTATGATGGACAGCCTGTCACTGGACAAGAGGAAAGAGGATCCA